>CALNXK010000066.1:485000-555000 GCA_942486035.1 Porites lobata
TCGACCTTCGTCACACTTGACTAAACACAGCAGTCCAGCTCGTGGGAAAAAACTTAGTTCTTCAAAAGAACTCGCTTGGAACTTGTATACCGTTTGACATAAGGTTCTAGAAAATACTTAACAGCAGGCGAATAGTAGTAGCTTTTCGACATATTTTATGATTTCAGTAACTGATGCAAATCTGCTGACTCATGCTGAAATGTAAACATGCCCTAATTAATTATTCATGGCTAATCTAAAAACGTAGAGAACGTTCGAGAAAGTCACGCAACGCATGAAAGCAATTTTACTACGTAACACTCAACAAAGACAAAATGTCTTTGTGCAGCATTTTGTAACTTTAAATTCATCATAAAATAGTTCTAAAGGAGGGCTCACTCGTGAAATGTTTTTCAACACTCGAAGAGAAATTTCGTGTCTCTGCGCAGCCACGAAATATCCTCTATTTATTCCTCGAGTAATTAAAGACTAAACTCGAAGTGATCTCAAGATATCACGAAGTAGTCCGGTCTTATTTCGTGAAATAGTTGAAACAAGCCGAAAAGTCACGAACTTGCACGCCCAATCTTGTCCCGAAACTAGTGCATCATTTCATAACTATTTTTCATATCTCAACCTACCTTGGGTCGCAGTAGCGCAATTGGTTAATCCCTCAACTTAGAGTCTCCTCTGATCTGACGGGTCACACAGGTGAGTCGGTTCAAACCCCGGGAAAGCCAAAATAATAATTCTTTCTTCCTCGAAAAAGTTAAAGAATAAATCAAAGAAATCGAAGTGATCTCGAGATATCTCGAATTAATTCGGCTCTCACTTCGTCAAGTAGCCGAATAAAACCGAAAACCTACAGACTTTGCATGCCCAATCTTGTCAAAAAATTGTAACTTTGATACATTCCTGAGCGTCGCGAAACCTTTACTTCGCGCTCCGCCGAAGTAATAAGTTGTCGGAGTTAAGGACTGTTTCACTGAGTAGAATCGCACGTGAAAACCTCGTGAATTGTGATGATGCAACCATCTACCACAATGAAAAGAATCTTGGTATTTCTTAATTACTCGAATTCGATAAGTCACGTTTTGGCTTAAGAAACTCCGAGGAAACCTTAGAGTTTTCCTTCTAAGCAACGTTGGTGAGTAGATATTTATTTTACTTTTATAATTTGTTTAACTTGCACAAAATGTAACAGGGAAAGACAGAGGAAAGTGAATATATAGCACGAGGATCGACGCAGCTGAGCGTTTCGCGTTTTCGTTTATGTACAGCAATACCTAATTCCGCACAAAAACCCAGTCTTACTCTACATTTAGGACGAAAAAGGTAGATTCATCACTCTTGGTAAGGTTACACTGAAGCATTAAAGTTACACTGAAGCATTCAAAATAGCTCATGCACGTTTAACGTGCCTATGTTTTTATATTGCACAATCGGTCAATTCAGATGACCGTCGTACACGTATCCAAGGCTTCCGAGTCATCATGCAGAAACCACGGCTACGAGAACATCATAAATACAAGACTGTAGAATATGGATGAAAATAAGACAGCATTTTTTTAAATTGTTAGAAAAAAGCCTCTTTCCATTTATTGAGCTATTTTGAAAAAAGTAGCTCATATGTCAGTGGTATGAGCTTATGTATCTTTGTGGCTTTGTATCTTTGTATCTTTGTATGTTCAGATGTTTGTTGCAAGAGCCAATAAGGTTAAAGGTACTATGAGTTAATGCTTAGGAACCAATGAGATCTTGGCATCTACTTATACATGACATTGCTAAAGGTCGAACAAGGGCACTTTTTTAGACCGCCATTTTCATTCTTCACAATTTTTTCGTCTTTTATTACAGCTACAGGTGTTTGGAAACATTATATTAAGGTATCAGCCACCCTTAAAATTGCCATTTTTCCATATTTGAGATTTGAACGTTTTCATGCTTGAGAGCTTTCTTTTTAAAAAAAATCAGAAGAAAATATTATTTCTGTCGAAAGATATCGGGGGTAAAAGATTTTTTCTCGTTAACTATCTTAATATGATCGTTGACAAGATCTGTCATACCCGTGTCATATATCAATTAACTTGCCTGTGAACTAGTAACGTGATACCGAGTGCGTGCTTCGACACAACACGTGCGAATTGTCTTCGCGTTGTTTATAGCCTTTAGTATTCTCCGTGGATATTTAGAGTTTGCTTCGGTGAAAATGCCGCCAAAAAAAAAGAAAAGAAAAGGTCGCGTCCGTTTTCGTCATCGAAACCGAGAGCAAAAAGAAATCGAAGAGCGAGTTTGACAAAGAATGGACCCCAAAATTGGCAGAGAACGACAAAGGCTCATTTTATCAGCAAGAGAAGTGACTCGAGGAGTTGGATATTCAGAAAAGCGAAAACGCTGCAGTTGCTGAGAGTGCAAGCCGCTCCAAAATCCAGCTTGAAGAGCCAGATGAAGAAAGCCAATTAAGCTCATCGACCCCATCTGCTGATGGAACGTGGAAAACAATAAGCGGTCGAGCTATCGTATCAAGCGAAAAGCTGCTTGAAAAACTGGACGAGTCTGTATCTTGTCGATTTTGCCCGGGAAGAGTGCAAGTCATGGAAAATGTAGCGACTAAGCATGGACTTGGTTCTAGCTGGAGAATCCAGTGCGAGAATGAAAGCTGTCCGTCGCACAAGACAAATTCTGTTTTTAATTCTTCCGAGAAGAGCAGAGCGTTTGAAAAATACCGGGCCTCAGTTCTTGGCCTTCGAGCAATGGGTGGTGGACATTCGGCGGCTTCAAAGTTTTTTAGTTTCCTTGGCCTGGCGCTGATCAACAAAAACGCCTGGGCGGATCATACAAAAAAGATCGAAGGAGAGGCAAAACGTTTGCTCGAGAAAGAATTAAACCGTGCTTCTCGTGGTGTAAAAGAGTGGAAGGTTTCCAACGGAGAATTAAACTCAGTGTAAACTGTTCACTTGAAGATGTTGATGGCAATAAAAAGTTTGTTCTCGTTACATGTTACCTGTCAAAGTCTTATTGTTAGAGAAAATTGATCCCTCTCTGATATCAATCAGAATAAACAGTTAGGTGTTATAATCTCATTCCAGGTAGGATGCCGCCAAAAATGTATTTTCTATTTTATCTCCGAACGTAAATTTTGCCGATCGACTCGTACGTTTTGAGGTCCAAGTCGGCAGCCTTTCAATCAATTTGGCTAAAATTTGGCCAGAGTGATGCCATATATCTCTTCTACAAAACCGTGTCTGCGAATTTTAATACTCCTTTTCATTTTAAAGCTAGAGCTTTTTTTCCACAGGGAGTGTTGACTAATTGCCTTCCCCAACTTCATTTGCTAATAAAAGAAAAACAAACGCACTTGTCAAAAATCTGAGACACGGTTTTTTAGTGGAACGTGTTGAGAAGCGAATGCGGTGTTAATTGTTTTCTTCCGTTTATCTCCGGCGGGAGTGGAACATGATTTATAGAGACATGTACTTTTACACAAAGCGTTCCAA
Source organism: Porites lobata (assembly GCA_942486035.1). NCBI lineage: Eukaryota > Metazoa > Cnidaria > Anthozoa > Scleractinia > Poritidae > Porites > Porites lobata. Next base: position 488,477 of record CALNXK010000066.1, read on the forward strand.
TTTCGAAACACATTTAAGTAAATCGTTTTTGTTAGTTCAAATCCATAATCTGGAATTATTAAGCTTTTAAAAAATATATGGTTTATAGGGGTATTTATAAAAACACTAACGCTACAGCGATCCGCGCGCGGACGGTCCTGAAGGGTGGCTGATACCTTAAATATCTTCATGATTCAAACGTTGTGTACAGTGATACAGCTGTTTAAGGGTTCATATTTTAGTGTGTATGCTACTTCAAGACATTTCTGACCGAATTCGGCTATCGCTAACGCTACTGACGCACATGTTTATGAGTTGTGTTTCACCTGCTTCAAGGTAGAGTATAAAAGATCGTATATTTTCAAAGCTCTTCCAGTGAAGCAATAATTGATATTTAGATATGGACTTTAATTTGAAAGTGTGTGGCCTATAAAATGTGGTTTTACAAGTTTGAAAGGCAGCCGATTTTTTTGAAAGCTGTGTTGAGGGCTTGTGAAGCTCGCTTGGCTTTTTAACGAGAGGACCAAGACTCTGTTCTTTCTCTTTAGACAGCGGTTTATTCTTCAAAAGCTTCTGACAACAACTCTACTACTCAACTAACTCTACTAGCTTACACAGCGAATTAAATAAGTAAATTGTAGACTTGTTTTGAGTTAGCTGACCGGAAGAGTTTCTATTGAATACCTTATCGCCTATATCACAACAGCTTTGCTATAGTAAGATAAGCCTACACAGCCGCAACCGACAAATACCAAGGAACCAAGAGACTATAAAGGGGACAGAGAGGGCATCCCCCATATACACCCTATTCCATAGGTAATTCGTCTCGAGTTATTTTTAACACCACAGATCTCAAGGGGGATTAGACAACAGCCAATCACATAGCGCGAATGTGTTCCGCGTGGATGACCCACGCTGAGAGCCACGCGTCCTTCACGAAATGACGCAGAACAAAATGGGGGAAGACGCGGAGAGCGATTTTGCTATTCCTTTTGTCGACGAAAACGACTACAGCGAGAATTCTGCGAAAGCTGTGTCAGCGAAACCGAAATTAAAAAAGAATCGCCCTTCCTCTCTTGTATAGAGCTAACAGTAGAGCAGGGAATCTTTAACACACTGAATATTCTCTCAGGATCATTTATAATTTACAGTTTGAAGAAAGCAATTTCTGGTTTGTTGTTTATTTTTTTCAGTCTTTATAGCGATTATTCCTACCCACTTACTTTGTCAATTGTAGGCGAACCCTCCTAAAGCTGAATTTCAAGGGACCATATTCAAGCTCAGAAAGAGAAATAAAATTTCGTCGTTGCTTATTTAAGTCCTCCATAAAACGCGAAATTAGGCATTTTCACGTCGTAGTCGTGCAAAAACGGGAAAGAAATGAACAAAAAAGTGTGTTGCACGTGCGAAGTTGTTGTTTTGCTAATTAAACCTATTGCTTTTTTGACGTTCTAGTTGTCGTCCGCGTCGTTGGATCTTAAACTCCCTAAATTGTACAAACGACCGGTTTCAATAGACCGGCGAAATTTCTCATTTTATTAAAGCACTGAGGTTACGACAACTTCGAGTTAAACTGATTTCACGGGTTGTCAAAGAGTCCAGCGATTCCTTTTTCCCAGGTGAGCGCCGACTCATTTCGCTTCAGTGTTCAGGAATGCTCTCGACCTTTTTACGCTTTCATTGCCTCTCGCCCGACATGTTTTGCACAGCGTTTGGTTATGCGAAACCTCCACGAAACGACCACGCCTCGCGCGTGGTAACTTTATCCCGATTCTAAAAATAACTCGAGACGAATTACCGGTGGAATAGGGCGTATATGGGGGATGCTCTCTCTGTCCCCTTTATAGTCTCTTGCAAGGAACCAATTAAATGCTAGCAGTGAAACTGCCCAGAAGGACAAAACATACCAAACAGGAACTCGACGGTGGGTAAAACCTAAGGTCAGCTGTACTCGCCAAACAAGCCTACTTCAAGGAACCAAATCTAAGTTTAACAAACACTTCAAATGGATAATACTAGACATAAACTCGGGAACTAACCATATGGGAAAATATATTGAATCTTTAAGTTTCTTAGTCTATAAAAGTCTACAAACTGTTCATCATAAAGCTAGCAAAATCTTAAAAATAGCAACACTGAAAAACAAAACTAATGGTACCTACCTCACAACAGCTGTACCAAGTATTGTTAATCCTGTAAACAGGCTTTAAAAATATTATTCTTTCGCTTACAAAGTTCAACAGACCTTTTTCGTTCCGGCAAAAACAAAAACAAATAAGAATAATAAGTGAATAACATGATACATCCTTCCTGCATACTAAGCATTATAGTTATTGCGTACTTTATTTCAGTAGTAAAGATGCGTAACTTAAGTAGAAACAGTAGCGTTAGGGAATAAAATTGGGAGAAGCTAGTTGACACAATAATTAGATACTGTTGTATTGAGTGGAGTAACATGATGGGAGCAGAAATATATTTCGGCAGTTTGATAATTTTCTTGGAAGTTAATAAACGTTAGGCTATCTTGACGTTGCATGAAACATAATTTAATTGCAGATGTTGTAATAAAGCCAAGGTGATTTCTTAAAATCGTTTGAGAAAATTTTGTAGTTTACAATTTGCGTTTTTTTACGTACGAATTGTAAAACGGCCAAAGACCAACATCTTCACGTGCAAATTGTGTGCATGACTTATTTTTATAATTCTGTTTACTAGATTACTGCGTGATAACTCAAATTCCCTCACGTACGAACCACGAAAGGGGGCAAAGTCCAACACTTTCATCTGCCAGTTGTGTGACTGTACATCTCACGCAGATTGGCTTTTCACAATACTAATAGTAACTTGGACGTATATGAAGACCTGTTTCGTTTTGTAACCAATACCTTTAAGAAGCAATAGCTTTTAAAACATGAAGAAATAAGTTGTTGGAGTTAAAGATTGTGTCACTGAGTAGAATCGCACGTGAAAACCTCGTGAATTGTGATGATGCAACCATCTACCACAATGATAAAAATCCTAGTATTTCTTCGAATTCGATGAGTCACATTTTGGCCTAAGAAACTCCGAGGAAACCTTAGAGTTTTCCTTCTAATCAACGTTTGGTGAGTAGATATTTATTTTACTTAAATAATTTGTTTAACTTGCATCAAATGTAACAGGGAAAGACAGAGGAAAGTGAATATATAGCATGAGGATCGACGCAGCTGAACGTTTCGCGTACTGCAATACCCAATTTCGCACAAAAACCCAGTCTACATTTAAGACGAAAAAGGTAGATTCATCACTCTTGGTAAGGATACACTGAAGCATTAAAGTTATACTGAAGCATTCAAAATAGCTCATGCACGTTTAACGTGCCTATGTTATCATGAGAAGTCATAGTCTTCTATAAGTGGTCACCTACAAATAGGTGCTAAGACTTTGATTTAAATCGAGTTTTTCTTTAATCGAAGAATTAACAGAGAAGCTGTTGTTTAATCGTTCATTCCATCTTGATAATCATATACATCGAATGAACTCCAAGTATGAAAGCAACATGCTTTAAACAAAACCTTTTAGACATGAAAACTTAAAAATATTGTCAAAGCACCAAAAAACAAAGAGAGAAGAACTTAAAGGGACCAAAATGTTTTTTTAACTTTCAGAATAATCGTCACAAACGTGGGTCATATGATTTTCATAATGTTGAAGGAGAAGAGCCTCACTACTTATCTCCTCTTGACAGATCCAACAGCTGTGTTTCTCAATAATGACCGATCGTGCATCTGTTAAACCATTGTTTCCGGTTTCTCTCTGTGTCTGCTGGTTCTCTGCACAGCCTGTTGCCCTGACATCAAAGTTTTCACTTCCTGCTCTCTTCCGTTTACAGGATTCCAAACGTTTGGACACACATTTGTTTTTCTGGGAAAATTTACGTGACCCTTCCTGAGTGTGGAATCTTTCATGACTCCTCAGGTTTCCTGCTTGGTTAAAACACTTGCCAAACTGTTTACATTCGTAAGGTTTTTCCGCTGTATGTAATCTTTGATGAACCTTTAGATGTCCTGCTTGGCTTAAACACTTGCCACGCTGATTACATTCATATGACTTTTCCACGGTGTGGAATCTTTCATGAATCCTTAGATACTTTGCTTGGCTAAAACACTTGCCACACTGTTTACATTCATAAGGCTTTTCCCCAGTGTGCACTCTTTCATGAGTCCTTAGGTCTCCTGCTACACTAAAACACTTGCCATACTGTTTACATTCTAAAAGCTTTTCCCCAGTGTGAACTCTTTCATGTCTCCTTACGTTTCCTGCTTCACTAAAACACTTGCCACACTGTTTACATTCATAAGGCTTTTCCCCAGTGTGAACTCTTTCATGAGTCCTTAGGTGTCCTGCTTCAATAAAACACTTACCACACTGTTTACATTGATATGGCCTTTCTCCAGTGTGAACTCTTTCATGATTCCTTAGGTGAACTGCTTGGCTAAAACACTTGCCACACTGTTTACATTCATATGGCTTTTCCCCTGTGTGAACTCTTTTATGGCTCCTTAGGTTTCCTGCTCGGCTAAAACACTTGCCACACTGTTTACATTCATAAGGCTTTTCCCCAGTGTGACCTCTTTCATGAGTCCTCAGGTGTCCTGCTTCAATAAAACACTTGCCACACTGTTTACATTGATATGGCTTTTCTCCAGTGTGAACTCTTTTATGGCTCTTTAGGTTTCCTGGTTGGCTAAAACACTTGCCACACTGTTTACATTCATATGGCTTTTCCCCTGTGTGAACTCTTTTATGGCTCCTTAGGTTTGATGCTTGGCTAAAACACTTGCCACACTGTTTACATTCATATGGCTTTTCCCCAGTGTGAACTCTTTCATGAGCCCTAAAGTGTCCTGTATTGTTAAAACACTTGCCACACTTCTGACAGTCAAAGGACATTGAGGTTGCTCTTCTTTTAAGTTTTTACAGTTAGGATACCTTTGGAAAGATGAAAAACCATAATTAGGTAAATAAATAATATTTGTTTTGTTGCCGCCAGCATAACCTTTGGGGCCTGGTGGTGAGAGGCCTGAAGTGAGTAGTTTAAAGGTGGTGTTGTCAGGGAAATGTGGAAAATTAGAAAACTTTTAAGACACCCACTTATGAAAAAGTGGTTCCACACCACAGACCAGCTGATTACATACCGAAAGTTTTACATGAACCCTTCAAACTAGAGAATCCATCAACATGGCTCAGGTGATTACCATAAAATTCTGAAAATAAGCCCCTCCAAATATAAGCCCCCCAAACCAGTAACGCAAAAAACCCTACGTTAAATTGCACCTCCAAATATAAGCCTCCCAGGGGCTAGTACTTGGAAAATAGCCCTCAAATTCAAAGTAAAACAAAGCAAAAACGGTAAATTTATTTCCAGGTATAAGGCTAGCCCAATCGATTTTGAAACGCAAATTTCCCTCCACAGATAGCCCCTCCAAAAATAAGCCCCTCAAAAAGGGCCTTTGAAAAATGTAAGCCCCGGCGCTTATTTTCGGTATTTGTTGACTTTGTATTTGGATCTGAGAGTTCGTTGTGGTTTGTAAAATAACACACTTTTAAAATAATGGTAATTAAGGTTCATCATACAGCATTCATACAGACAATATAATGAAACCTGTATTACTATAAATCATATATTAATAGGCCTTTTCATTTGAAGCATGTTTGATGGGGGGAACTTAACAGAGAGGGAGGATTATTAGAGAGGGGGGACGGTTATTTAATTTACTGTGAAATACATCAATAAATACAAACAAGGAAGAGGAAGGAACAGACTGAAGTAACGGTTCCCTACTTCCTGTTTTGGACCAGGAACAAACAAACAAACAAACAACCAAACAGCAGCCAGAAAATGGTATCAATAATTGATTCTTCATAATAACACTGGAATGCAAAATGGAAACACTCAAGCACATGAAATTGGAAGATCAAAAATAAATCGCAACTTCCATACAAGATCAGTCCACATGAAGTGTTACAGTCGTCATTTATTTATCCCTTTAAGTCCCAGGAGTGATCAACATCAATTTTCCTCAAACAAAATCAGTATATAATCAAGTAGAAAGGTTATGAGAATTAATAAAATGATCACTTGAATGAAATATGCTTTAATCTTTAAACAAATTCTCTTAACCAATTTTTCAAGAATTGTATGGAGGCCACTGTGGAGAATTTCCATGTTGATCTTGAGGCTTAAAGGGTTATAGCACCTATCACTTATTTATTTGGTCTAAAGAGTAACAGGGTTTATTCTAGGAATTGGCTTATTCTCTTACTCTTTGTCAGAGTCCATTGGCCACCCTTGTTGTTATTCAGTAGGTGGCCATTTTTCTAAGAAAGAGGGGTGCATATATTAGCTAAAATAATGAATATGATTTCAAGTCACACTTAAAAAGAATAAATAATAATAAATTTTTTAAAAAACTGATTTTGGTCCTTAATAGATTAGTTTAAGGGACACGGTCAGCTATGGAACCACTGGTTTTGCCAGTTTGAAATGCGTTTATCTCAAACCAAAATCAAATTTAGAACTGCGATAACTAGCGGTAACCAATGGTTAGGGAGTGCAAGTGAACATTTGCATTTACCATAGAGCAAGGCTGCTGGCTAAGAGAATTTTTGGGAGCCCTTCAGGCTCCTCAAATAAAAAGCTACATTTATAGGGGCCCATTAAAAAAGACAGTAACTTTATTAATGTGTCACACTTCTAGCTCACGACAAACGGTGCACTAATCTGATAATCGATAATCTTCGAATTTATTATTTATCAAGCTCATGGGCACAAATAGTAGCATACAGTAGTAAAGAATCAACTAACATTCAAGGTCCAATCTCTTTTTTCCTGTACTAGAGATATTATTTGCTTTACTGTACTTCAAGAATGGACCCCTACAGCCAGTGTACCTAAACCTAGTTTTAATTAGTTCACCGGAATGACCATATTGATAGTGTCTGCATCTAAAGTTGACAATCTTGACCACTTCCTCGAGACTTGATTCTCTCTCCTTGAAACACAGACAACTTTGTCTCATTACACAGTGCTAATGAGCATTGCGTGATGAGATGAAACCAGAAAAATACTTCAAACTACAACAAATTGAGTCTTGAGTTCGAGAAACAAGCATTTTTTACATTTACCACTTGAACGGATTTTGAGACACCATTTATTTCTCAAGAAAAATAAAAACAACCATTCACAAACACAACAAATGGCAAAGCCAAAAGCACTTGCATATACATGTGCATATGGACCACCGAAAGGTTTTTTATTTTAAAGTTTGGAAAATCGACTCAGTATTTTTGTATAAAGTCTAACTTTTGAACTATCAAAACTGTTTTTATAGTTGTCAAGGTATGTATTTACGTGCTTTACACTAGGCAGTGTCAAGGCTACTGCCTAATGGGGGCCTGGTCACCACAGGCTCCTACAATTTACCTATGGGCGACCAAAATTTGAAACAAAAGACCTGAACGAGTGCATAAAAATCATGATTCTCAGGATAACTTCCATTAGATTAACAACAAAATTCCCTGCTCATTCTGCACTTTTGAAACAAAAACAGAAAACGTTTGGTCGTCAGCCATAGGAAAAAAATATTTCCGCCAACAAAAACGGAAACAAACAAGCACTTGTCTTGCTGCAGTGCAGTTGAAGTTTCTTGTCTCAAAATGAAGTCAAATGAATTTCATAGTCTTAGAAAAACCGTAAATAATAAAATCCAGACCTTTTCCCCAGCATTAGAAATATTAGGTCACTATTGCATGTAGTAAAATGATACAAAGTCATGATGCATGGAAAAGCAAGAGATTTCATTTACACATGACAAAAAGTATTTGATTTTTAATTTTGCAAGTTTGTAGTGTTTTCTATCTTGCTATGAACACGAATGGCACACTTAGAGGTTTATTTTATCATTTATTCAGCGTTATCTATGCCTCCCTATTTTTAGCTGTACGTTTTGTGGAAACTTTTGAAAGGCTTCCAAAAACATTTCAGTTTTTGAAAATCTTCATGGCGGTTATTCAAGATCATTTAGACACAGATATAGACATAGACACTTTGTTAACCCTTTACAGTGTAATTTGTTGTATTGCACTGCACATTTTGCAAACTTAGAATGGATTTTGGGTTTTTCTGTTCCATCAATCATGCATTTTAATGAGGAGAGGTTAAAGCAAATCACAATGTAATGTGTTCGCCCAGCTTGGCTGAGAATGACTCTGACTGCTCAAGAATAGCGAAGGAAATTGTGATGGTGAGTGGATTTTTTGTCGAGGGAAGGAGGCAGACATTTCTTTATTCTTGCAAGTGACAAGAATGAGAAAGATCATAAAAATTTGCGAAGCAAACTTAACTAGTCGATTATTGCCCAAAACAGGACGACCACAAAGCAACAAGCCTTGTAATAGGAAACAAACAGAACAGATCGAGATCCACCAATCACAAATGAAAAACCATGACCTTTTGAACTCGTCCAAGTAAATATGTATTTCCTAAGAGGTCCGCTAAGATGATTGAGGGAAAACAAAAACCCAAAATATGCAAAATGCACAGCGGGATACAACAAATTTCGCTTTAAGTCCCAATAGTGACCAACATTAATTTTCTCCTAACAATATCCATGCATCATCAAAAGAAAAGTTTATGAGAATTACACCTTTTGCTGTTTATTACGAGAAAATATGTGTTTAATTGCATGAAACGGCAATCAATAGCGCAAAGATCCATTCATTAGAGTGAAAAAAAGGAACATTTGTGCATAAATCATATTCAATTACGATTTTTGCATAATTAATCAACATTCAAAAAACTGCTCTATTTTTCTTATCCTTTCCTTAAGTGGAGGTAAGTGTGTATTGCTACAATCTACAGCTACGATCGGCGACAAAATTACAATGTAGTTGAGACACCTTGCCCTAAAGCCTATGCTTTACTGACTTCTAAATGGGAAATAAAGCTTTCGCTCCACCACCCCCTCCATGCAATGTTGTGCCGCTGTTCGAGCTACCTACAGTTAAAGCAACAAAAACTGCAACTTTGAATGAAGGCGAGTGGGGAGGGAGGTAGATTCTTTTCTTCTCTGTACTTATTACCCTAGTTGAGTAAAATGCTCCAATAATTTTGTTGCCGATTGTAGTTTCCTACACCTGAAGCGAAGTCACTGGATTTGTTGTGAGATGAGATAAAAATCACTCAGGTTGGAAGGAGTGATGTTGCATACACTACCAAGAGATATATTACAGTGGAGAGTTGATCAGAACATTACACGGGATAAAATCTGCTGTTTTGTTTAAAGTAAGAGATGCCCTTAGAAGAATGAACAGTTTCTCCCTAGAACATTATTTTATTTTCAGTCAAAGTGCAATAAAGGACACTTCTACGTTCGCACATTTAGATCAAGTTCCGAAGCTTACAGGGCGTGTAAAATGATCAGAAATAAATTGGTTTATCGGCCCAGTTACGCTGCAGTCAGAATGATATGCTTGACTAAATGCCGAATGCAGTTTAAATCTAGTGATCGATGCGATCACGATCTGTATTACCTTCAAAAACCATTGCAGTGTTACTGAAAGATTCGCAAGAGGACGGCAATGTCCCGTGTAACCTGTGTGACTAACGTATTCTTAATGTACTGAAAACTTGTCTTACCTTAAGTAACAAGATATTTCCGCCTTGATCAACTCACACGAGGGAAAATGCACCAAGAAATGGCCTGTCTGGAGGATTCACAGATTCACACATCCGCCGCCATCTTAATTTTGAATTGTGAGAGAATCCTGGGGAGAGTACAAAAACACGCCGGCGGTCCGTCGAGGGTCCGTCGAGGATGATTGTCGGAGATTGTCGGAGATTGTGAGCCGGATGGTTAGGAGAAGAACGGGAGCTAAGGTTGTTTTTTTTACTTGTTTGTTTGTTTGGTAGTTTCAAGGAATTCAATTACTGTACTTTTAGCGCATTTACGTTTATGTAGCCTCTCTTCCTTCTATGTGCAAATCGTTTTTCCGGTGACGTGGAAGGTTAGGGATAGACAACAAGTAACGTGTTTGGGGTAGTGAGGGCTGTTCTCGTTGGCCATATTCCTGTAGGCTACAGCCCCATGACTTATTTTTTCGAGTTTTTCAAGCAAGCAAGGCCAAGCCCGAGGTGGGTGTGGAGCGCCGGGGTGGAGTGAATTCACGGACCTTGATCAGATCAATGAAAAACGGTCCCCGGTTACTAATAAAATGCAACAAAACGCATCCATATCTGACTCTGTGACTGAACTTTGACTTCTGGTGTTTTCCCGCGTTTCTTGTCCTTCAAAGAGAATCCCATTATTTTATAAATACGGTTCTCAGTGACAATGGACTGATTGTCAGTTGTACTAAAAGTTATGTTAAGCTGGTTGCTACAAGTCAGAGGATGATAAAATCTGCTTTCATACTTTTCCTCTACCAATCCCGGCGTAACCACTTGAAGTAAATCCGCGAACGTTTTTTAATCGAACTTAATGGACCGATAATGTTCGATTAAGTTCGGTGATCGGAAAAAATCGAACTCTCACCAAAAAAAATTTAGTGATTAAATCGAACTTTGATTGAGTTCGGTTAGGTTCGATGGTCGAAGTTGGCATTCATTCGATTAAAAAATAGGACGTTATAAAGAAAATTGCGCGTGTCTTCCCGAATGTTTTATTTTTTGTAGGGTGTCCTACGACTGAGTATATTCCTGAAGTGGTTGTGTTGGATCAGTGTACAGTATAGCGTATTTTTTGCAAGAAGAAGAACACCCGGGAAGAACAAGACTATAATCCTCAATCACACTGAATATTATGGTCCGTTAAAGACTTTTTTACTTTATAGCGTCCCTTCTAGGTTCAGACCTTCTCTACTTTTGCATCTGCCACGTGGACCAGGGAAACTAAGCAGCGCTACGGTAAAACAAAGCCATCAAGCGAATCCAATGAACCCGGAACATTTATGCTTCATGATCGTAAATAATCTGGTTGTTTTGTTGCTTTGTTCTTGCTTATTTTGAGTGTAGATTAGAGCGTTTATTAAAGTTTGATTGCTTCGATTGAGTGCGGAAATTGAACTCTCACGAACTTTTTTGGTTCGACTGTGTTCGATTACTGAACGTACTCGAATCCAATTTTTCGATTGAGTTCGATTAAGTTCGATACCGAACGGCAGTTCAAGTGGTTACGCCGGGACCAATATCGGAGCAAGTACAGTGCAAGACATAAATGCCGGATCATCGTTTTCATGACACTAAAGAATAAAGACGGTTTATCGACAGCCGCCCATGCACAGACAGACGGCTACTCCCTCATCAAAATACGCCAAAATAGACAGATTAGCTTGCGTGGCAAGCGTTTGAAAGGGAAGGGAAAGGGGGTGATGGGCGCGGAAGAAACGCCAGGGGGCCGCGCCAAACACCCACTTTCCCTTCCCTTTCAAGGACCTGCCACGGAGGCCATAGATGGGTCAGTTCGACTTCAGTAACTTCAGTTTGATACTGAATGCAGACAAATCCAGCTTACATAGACTTGAATTAAAAAAAAAAAAAACGAGGCGCACGAAGTAGTATCCAGGGTATGTAAGAGAAACTAAATCTGAACAGTTCTTTAAGGAGCTTGACTTGATAGACTCTTGACGTTCGGATGATGGATATATTTTTCAAAAATTTTGGCTGGTATTTCTATAGCTTTTTTTATCTCGATGAATTTTTGTAACTTTTTTGGCTGACTAATTTTCTTGAATTAGCCATTTTTTCAGCGGATATGGTCACATTCACTTATTTAATATCCTCTGTCCAATCTGTACATTTTAATTTTTTTTGTGAATTGACTTATAAGTCTCTTAGTATATTTGTGTTAAGACTTAACAGAAACTATAGGTTAAAAATTCTTTTAATTTTATTTTACAAAATGCGGAGAATCAGAGATAACTAGTAAAACTGGGTTTGCTATAATCTTCTTAGGTCATCATACTAGATTGATGAAAAAAGAAAAACACGGTGAGAGGCGGTGATAAACATGGTAAACCAAAGCTTTTTTTCTATAAACCTAACGTAAACTATGCGTACACTATTACAAAATTGTCTAATCTTGGTTATCACACCCTCATATCCGGACAGTACGGGTCCAAAAAAATCCAGATTGTTTGGATTTTCGTGCTAGCCGGAACAAACATTTGTACTTCTGCTGCTCTGATCTTATTCTCAATTTAAAAAATTTCCGCCAAACTCAGCATCTTCTCTTAGTGGAAAAATGGAAAGAAACGTTGCTCTTTAACTAGTGGTGGTTCTTGCTATTACCACTTGTCAACTTAAAATTATCTGGAATTTGCTTCAAGAACATTTAGAAGACAATTGCAATTTCTCAAGAGCTGAGAAGCGCGCTCTAAGCCACAGCAAGTATGGGGGGGGGGGGTACTCCGGATGTCAAGTGACAGGGATGATCAAAGGATTTTTTGGGAAACTTTCGATTCCGGGATTTGTTTAAGTGTGAAAATTTTCGCAAGTATTTTTTGGCCAGTTTGATTTATGTGGAGATTCTTTTGGGTATTCAAAAGTATCTGAAGATTTATGATTGTTATATCATTTAACGCTTCCTGGAAATTTTTATGGCTCGGCACGAGATTTTTTTTGCGGGTTAAATTTTGGTCCAGGGAGTTCTTTGGGTTTTGTTTGAAGCCCTAGAAATTTTTTTTGGGGGGTTTGATTTTTCCCCTATTTGATCATCGCTGTCACTTAAACTCCGGGGTACCGTCCCCGCCCCCCACTGGGCTCTAAACACACACACATTGGACAACTTTAAATCGGTGAGAAAATCCAAGCGTTTTCGCTTCCTTACGGATATAGAGTTACAGTGGAACTTAAGTTTAATATACCACAATCCTTTAGCGGCATAGAACAAAGGAGCAGTATAAATAACTGTTGCCTGAACTAACGTCTATTGATGAACGAGCACGTTCTTGCGATCGAAAAGCAGTTTCTTTAAATCGTTAAATGGAACGAAAATCTGAAACCAGATTGAGATACCAATCTGAACGAACCTAGTACAGAGGTGGATAGTTCAGATTGCAATCTTAGATTGATTTAGTCCTTGATGCAACGAAAAATCAAATTTCGGATCGGAAAATCCGGATTTCGATTGGTCGAAAGGAACACAACAGCAACCCAAAACAGCAACGTATTTCAATCGTCTTCGCCTGTCCACAAGAAAACGCTTAAACGATAGAAATACGATAGCATCCCTTACACGGCATGCACTGTATGGTGTAATAAAAAATGTTTGTTGCTGCCAATGTTTAAATAATCAGAAAAACAGTTCCAATTTAGCTTGAAAAGTTTAATTTTAAGTTATCTACAACAGATAAATTGGTGTGAAGTGGGTTTGATCTCAGCCAGAGTGGTTACCAGACAAGGACTAACAAAACTCGCCAAGAGATCAAAAACATTAAGAATAGAATTTGAACCACCAATTACTTGGTTTTATTATCTTGGAATTACCAAGTTGACCATAAAGTTGTAGTAGTATCAAGCAACTTACAGGAATGGGGCACGTTATACTGTCAGACTTAATACACAAGGCCTTTTAACACCAATAAATATTCTCCAAAGGCATTTTAAAATAGGTGATTTCGATTCTTTATCAGAAATTATTACTCATTCAAAATATTAATTCTGATTGGCTAAAAGCACACGTTTAATTCACCATAACCAGTCACTGACGACCAAACTTGGAAGAAATTTGACTTTAACGAGGAAATGACGTCAAAAATGCAGCGTTTTCGCGGGTTAAGGCACCGTTAACCGAGAAGACCTGGGGACGAGGTGGAGTTGTTTTGGTTGCGAACTTGAAAAAATGGCGGACATTTCAGTCGTTTCAAGAGTAAGAACTAGGCGAAAAAAAAGCTAAAAACATGGCAAGAACAGCAAGAAGACAACTCGAAGAGCGACATCTGCCATTTGGAGAATACTTGCGGAGCTGGACAAACCTAAACGTACACTATCGAAGATGAACTGAACATCGATGAATCGATTGAGGTAAGCATGTTATAGCTATGTTTTTAAACTAGGAATTATTTTGAATGAATAATAAAACAGTTATTGAATTCGGCTTTCATATCATATGAAGAATTATGGAGATCGAGGAGGGTGTTATACACCCTCCGAGATCTCCATAATTCTTCATAAGATACTCAGCCTCTGCCTCATTCATTAACTGTTAAATAACAGTTACTATAATAACTGGAGAGTTCCACAAGCCAAAGCTATGAGAACATTATAAATACAAGACTGTAGAATATAGATGAAACTAACAAAGCATCTTTTTACATTGTAAGTAAAAAGTCTCTTTCCATTCGTATCATGAGAAGTCATAGTCTTCTATAACTGGTCACATACAAATAAGTACCAACTAAGATAAAATTTAAATCGAGTTTTTCTTTCACCGAAGAATTAACACAGAAGCTGTTCTTTCATCGTTTATTCCATCTTGATAATCATATAAATCGAATGAACCACAAGTATGAAAACAACAAGCTTTAAACAGTTGCTTTTAGAGTTGAAAACTTAAAAATGTTGTCAAAGCACCAAAAACAAACAAAAGAGAAGAACAGGACCAAAATGCTTTTTTTTAACTTTAAGAATAATCGTCACAAACATGGGTCATATGATTTTCATAGTGTTGAAGAAGAAGAGCCTCACTATTCATCTCCTCTTGACAAATCCAACAGCTGTGTTTCTCAATAATGACTGATCGTGCATCTGTTACACCATTGTTTCTGGTTTCTCTCTGTGTCTGCTGGTTCTCTGTAAAGCCTGTGAACCTGACATCAACGTTTTCACTTCCTGCTCTCTTCCGTTTACAGGATTTCAATCGTTTGGACAGGCATTTGTTTTTCTGGGAAAATTTAGGTGACCCTTCCTGCGTGTGGAATCTTTCATGACTCCTCAGGTTTACTGCTTGGTTAAAACACTTGCCACACCGCTTACATTCGTAAGGCTTTTCCCCAGTGTGAACTCTTTCATGACCCTTTAGGTGTCTTACCTGTCTAAAACACTTGCCACACTGTTTACATTCATAAGGCTTTTCCCCAGTGTGAACTCTTTTATGTCTCCTTAGGCTTCCCGCTTCGCTCAAACACTTGCCACACTCTTTACATTCAAAACGCTTTTCCCCAGTGTGAACTATTTCATGTCTCCTTAGCCTTCCTGCTTCACTAAAACACTTGCCACACTGTTTACATTCAAAAGGCTTTTCCCCAGTGTGAACTGTTTCATGAGCCCTTAGGTGTCCTGCTACACTAAAACACTTGCCACACTGCTTACATTCATGAGGCTTTTCCCCAGTGTGAACCCGTTCATGACGCTTTAGGTGTCCTACTTGACTAAAACACTTGCCACACTGTTTACATTCATAAGGCTTTTCCCCAGTGTGAACTCTTTTATGTCTCCTTAGGCTTCCCGCTTCGCTCAAACACTTGCCACACTCTTTACATTCAAAACGCTTTTCCCCAGTGTGAACTATTTCATGTCTCCTTAGCCTTCCTGCTTCACTAAAACACTTGCCACACTGTTTACATTCAAAAGGCTTTTCCCCAGTGTGAACTCTTTCATGAGCCCTTAGGTGTCCTGCTACACTAAAACACTTGCCACACTGCTTACATTCATGAGGCTTTTCCTCAGTGTGAACCCGTTCATGACGCTTTAGGTGTCCTACTTGACTAAAACACTTGCCACACTGTTTACATTCATAAGGCTTTTCCCCAGTGTGAACTCTTTCATGAGTCCTTAGTTGTCCTGCTTCACTAAAACACTTGCCACACTGTTTACAATCAAAAGGTTTTTCCCCAGTGTGAACTCTTTCATGATTCCTTAGGGTAGCTGCTACACTAAAACACTTTCCACACTGTTTACATTCATAAGGCTTTTGCCCAGTGTGCACTCTTTCATGAGTCCTTAGGTGTCCTGCTTCACTAAAACACTTGCCACACTGCTTACATTCGTAAGGCTTTTCCCCAGTGTGAACCCTTTCATGACCCTTTAGGTGTCCTACCTGTCTAAAACACTTGCCACACTGTTTACATTCATAAGGCTTTTCCCCAGTGTGAACTCTTTCATGAGTCCTTAGGTGTCCTGCTTCACTAAAACGCTTGCCACACTGTTTACAGTCAAAAGGTTTTTGCCCAGTGTGAACTCTTTTATGATTCCTTAGGGCAACTGCTACACTAAAACACTTTCCACACTGTTTACATTCATAAGGCTTTTCCCCAGCGTGAACTCTTTCATGAGTCCTTAGGTGTCCTGCTTCGCTGAAACACTTGCCACACTGCTGACACTTAAAGGACATTGAGGTTGCTGTTCTTTAAAGGTTTTATAGGTAGGATACCTTTGGAAGGAAGAAGAAGCATTATTAGTTAAATGCAGCACATTATTTGTTTTGTTGCCACCAGCATAAACTTTGCGCCTTGGTGGTGAGAGGCCTGAAGGGAGTAGGTTAAAGGTGGTGTTGTCAGGGACATGCGGAAAATTAGAAAACTTTTAAGACACCCACTCAAGAAAAAGTGGTTCCACTCCATAAACCAGCTGATTACATACCTAAAATTTTACATGAACCCTTCGAACTAGAGAATCCATCAATATGGGTCAGTTGATTATTTGCTGACTTTGTATTTGGATCTGAGAGTTCCTTGTGGTTAGTAAAATAACACACTTTTAAAATAATGGTAATTAAGGTTCATCATACAGCATTCATACAGACAATATAGTGAAACCTGTATAACTATAAATCCTCTATCAAGCTCCCTGGAGGCATTGGCATTTCAAGCATGTTTGATGGGGGAGATTAACAGAGGGGGAGGATTATTAGAGAGGGGGAGGGTTATTTTAGGTGGCTCCGTCATTAATATTGGAGCATTTAGATGTGACAAATTTTCCGTCATAACTTTTTCGTTTTTAGAGCGATGGAGGCGAAACTTTGCAAAGAACAACAGATATCATTCGGCAATAGTACGAAATATTCCGATTTCATTGATGGTAAATATTTTTTGAGAAACTTGTGCTTAAAAGGACCCTAGTGTTCAAAGAAAATCGTGTCTAGTAAAAAATTTTGCTGATTTTTTTTAACTGTAATTTCTGGTATCATCTTTCATTGACATAATAAATATGTCGAGAAATTTCAGAAAAATTGTTGCAGCAGAAGTCGGTAACTAAAAGTCGCTCAAAATTCAGCTGTGAAATTATTTTGGAATTTCAAAAATAAATGACTATCAGGTAGAAGGAGCTACAAGTTCGAATTTTTGGGACAAGTAAATTCAGTGTTTGCTACAAATGAAAACAAAAGCTGATTGCCTATCGTGCTATTCTTTAAAAGGTACTTTTTAGTTTTAGAAGCACTATAAATTGCTCCAAACCTTGCTCTGACGTCGAATGAGTTGTGCCTCAACAGTTTTAAAATCTCTCTTGGCAGTTTTGGTTCAAACTCCTGCTACATACATTTTGTTGTATTGCAATGCATCCTCAACAGCTTTTCCTGCTGTACATTGTTTCCAATTCAGTAAAAAGGTATTGGGATTGTAAGCTACCTTGTATCGAAGCTCAGATAGAACTGTCCAGCACCCCTGTTTTTGACCAGAAAATGTGCACAAGCGGTAGCTCTGCAAGGAATTCGCACCTCAGCTAGGGGGAATGAATGACAATGGTGCCCATGTTTGCGAACCGATCTGTATAAGCATGTACTGCAGAGCAAAACATAATAATCAAGAAAAAACTACCCATTCATTGACGGAAGGAGTAACAGAAATTTCAGAGTTGTAAATTTATTCATGGGCATTATGTTTGCAATAATTTTATTTTGCACTCTGATTTAATTCGGTTCACAGGCATGGGCATCATTGTCGTTCGTCCCCCCTGGGTGAGGTGTGAATTCTTCGTAGAACTGCCACTCGTGCTCTTTTTGTAGTCATAAGCAAAGGTGCTTGACAGTTCTATCTGAGATCTGATACGAGGTAGCGTCCAATCTCAATACCTTTTTCCTGAGTTGGAAGCAATGAACAGCAGTAAAAGTCTTTGAAAATGCATTGCAATACATCAAAATATATGCAACAGGAGTTTGAGCCAAAACTGCCAAGGGATATTTTAAAAAACAAGTCATTCAACTTCAGAGCAAGGTTTGGAGCAATTTATAGTGGTTCTCAAAGTAAACAGTACCTTTTAAAGAATAGCACTTTAGGCAATCAGCTTTTGTTTTCAGAATTAGCAAACATTGAATTTACTTGTCCCGAAAATTCAAACTGGTGGCTCCTTCTACCTGATAGTAATTTATTTTTGAAATTCCAAAACAATTTTACAGCTGAATTTTCAGCGACTTTTAGTTACGGACTTCTGCTCCAATGATTTTTCTGAAATTCCTCTGGCATATTTATTATGTCAATTAAAGCCGATACCAGAAATTTCGGTAAAAAAAAATATCAGCAAATATTATTACTAGACGCGATTTTCTTTGAACAGAGGGGTCCTTTTAAGCCCTAATTGAGCAAAATATATTTACCATCAATGAAACTGGAATATTTCATATTATTGCCGGATGATATCTGTTATTCTTTGCAAAGTTTCTCAGCCATCGCATCAAAAACAAAAAAGCTATGACGAAACCTTCATCACAGCTATATGCGCCCATATTTATTACGGAGCCACCTTAAGAGCCAATGGCAGAAAATATCGGGAAAATCAAATCAGTTCTAAAAATTTGAATTTTGGCTTATATCACCCAAACAACCATTCAGGTGATCTATTTCAAGAAATGACATTAAGAAATCCCTAAGTGCTTTACATTACATTTGACTTTGCTGGAGCTAAAGATGATAGCATGTGTCATTTATACCCTGTGGAAGATTGCGTGAAGGGGCTCCAGGGTAATTTATTCAAATTACCATACACATAACATGATATCAAGTTACAGGTCTCATTTGGGAACCAACTGTAGGCTGCAACCTTTTAACAAATATGCAGAATATTGAACCTTCAGTTATTTGCTAGTTTTCAAATCATGTTATGAAGGTGAGATGCAGAGCCTTGCATCATGAGAAAAAAATGGACACTGAAAAGTAACTTTGAAAAATCCAGGACTTGCATTTAAAACTCATTTTGTATAAGTGTCATTTGTAATCATGATTCCGACTTCGTGTTATGTTCATTTTTACCAAAGTAAATCTATCATCTGGCATAGTTCATCGATAGTTTATTGGGCCATTTCGAAAACAGTTCTTGAAGCCTTTTGGACTTGACCATCTTGAAGCAATTTTACTTCTGAGTTCAGAATTAAATGGTCACCCGACGCGATTCTCAGTTGCTCGTTTTTCAGGATATATTTTTTTCTTTTTATATTTTTCGACAGACAATTTCGCCTTTTTAGTTTTTCAGATAGCAATACCTATTTAGATACCGAAATTTTCATCATTTCTTTACGCTTTGGTGGACTAGAAATAACTTTGGTGTTATTTTCTCCTTTGTTTACACGGTTTTCGCTTTGTTTACATTTCACGTTCTTGTCGCTTACGGTGGCCCGAGTCGTTATATTTAAAACTTCAGATCTAGTTAAAAGAATCACAGCTCTTTCATGTAGTATAATCATATTATTTTAAATTTGAGACATACCAGGATTGACTTTTTGCGGTTAAAGTCGGGCGTTATTTTGACCACCAAAACAACACACAATCAAGGTGCAAGCAATAAAAGCCCAAAACTGTATTACAAAAGTTATTTTGCGAGACACTTTTATGCAGTCTTAAGGCTTTGGGTAACTAGTAACTGCATGTGCAACATCAACTCAATAGGAGCTTTTGCACGCTTGTACTGCTTCCCTAAAAATTGTTGAAATTTGCAGCAATTTCGCGAATTAAAAAATGTATTTTATGGAATTTTTCGAACTTTTCCAAATTTCTCAAAATGTAAAGCGCTTGGGGATTTCTTAATATTATTTCTTGAAATGATCACCTAAAGGGTTGATTAATTGATTCTTCATAATAACACTGGAATGCAAAGTGGAAACACTCAAGCACATGAAATTGGAAGATCAAAAATAAATCAAAACTTCCATACAAGATCAGTCCACATGAAGTGTTACAGTCGTGATTTTATTTATCCCTTTAAGTCCCAGGAGTGATCAACATCAATTTTTGCCTCACACAACATCAGTATATAATCAAGTAGAAAGGTTATGAGAATTAATAAAATGATCACTTCAAGGAAATATGCTTTGATCTTTAAACAAATTCTCTCAACCAATTTTTCAAAAATTGTATGGAGGCCAGTGTGGAGAATTTCCATGTTGATCTTGAAGCTTAAAGGGTTATCGCATCTATGACTTATTTATTTGGTCTAAAGAGTAACAGGGTTTATTCTAGGAATTGGCTTATTCTCTTACTCTTGGTCAACCTCATTCCCAGGGTCTCTCATCTTCCCGCCCAAGCGAGAGAGGAGAACCAGGGTCTCTCCTCTCTTGCTTGGGCGAGAAGATGAGAGACCCTGGGAATGAAGTTGACTCTTGGTAAGAGTCCAGTGGCCATGCTTGTTGTTATTCTGTAGGTGGCCATTTTTCCAAGAAAGAGGGGCGCATATATTAGCTAAAATAATGAATATGATTTCAAGTCACACTTAAAAAGAATAACTAATAATAAATTTTTTAGAAAACTGATTTTTGTCCTTAATATATAGATTAAATTAAGGGACACAGTCAGCTATGGAACCACTGGTTTTGCCAGTTTGAAATGCATTTATCTCAAACCAAAATCAAATTTAGAACTGCTATAACTAGTGGTAACCAATGGTTAGGAAGTGCGAGTGAACATTTGCACTAACCTTAAAGCAAGGCTGGTGGCTAAGAGAATTTTTGGGAGCCCTTCATGCTCCTCAAATAAGAAGCTACATTTATAGGGGCCCATTAATAAAGACAGTAACTTTATTGATGTGTCACACTTCTAGCTCACGACAGACAATGCACTAATCTGTTGATCAATGATCTTTAAATTTATTATTTATCAAACTCATGGGCATAAATAGTAGCATACAGTAGTAAAGGATCAACTAACATTCAAGGGCCAATCCCCTTTTTTTCTGTACTAGAGGTATTATTTGCTTTATTGTATTTCAAGAACAGACCCCTACAGCCAGTGTACCTAAACCTATTTTTATTAACTACAACAAATTGAGTTTTAAAACGCAAACATTGAGTCTTCAGTTTTGAGAAACAAGCATTTTTTATATTCACCACTTGAACAGACTTTGAGACACGATTTATTTCTCAAGAAGCCTGCAGTGCAGGCGTATTTTGGGTGGGCGAAACCTTGTTCGTGTTCGTAATATTGCTGTAGTTGCCATCTTTGATTTTGACAGTGGAAGATTGGGGAGAGTGGAAATATTAACCCTCACAGTAGGTGCAAGGGTAAAAGTGTGATTTTATCCGCTTGTTTCACACTGAGAGGTCATGACACGCTTATTGATTTTCTGTGTCTTTTGAATTTCTGGTCTTCATGATTTGCCCTCTGATGCAAGAGCATTTTCTTTGTCCTCTTTTGAAGCGTAAAGCTCTTTTTGTCGCTAAATAAGGCTGTTAGGTTCTTTATTTTAGTCTAAAGTGCTTCAGGATCTGAATAACTAAGCGATTTTCTTTCTAGTCTGAAAATGTGATGTTTTCCTGCAATGTTGTATCACGCTGGGCCAGCTCGTTAGTTTTTTAAATTGTTTGCAGGATGTTAAACTCCCATGGATAGCGATTTACAGAGAGGAATTGCAGCTTAAACTGAAGCTTCATCAGCTGTAGAGAATTGCATTGTGACTCAGTCAAAATAAAAACAATGATTAACTCCAGCTCGTTTTTCTTAAGGCAATGTGAGTCTTCGTACTGTAGCGACTGTTTGGTTGTTTTGTTATTGTTGGCTACTCATTTCTGGAAGAGCGGTCATGCATGTCTAATTAGGGGGTGTTTCTCATTTTAACAGTGTTTTCGGGCAGACGTTTTCTCTTCTCTCTCGCCACCCCCATCCTCGGAGACCCAGGGGAAGATAGTGGGGACGAGGGAAAGTCAAACGGGCGGAAAAATATATATGGAACGAAGAAAAGTACAGAACTGGGAGAAGAGCCCCTGGGGACAATGTCTTACCAGACCATTTCCAAACGGTCGCCGCCATTCTGGCTTCTGATTGGTTTTCTGGCACCAATCAGAAGCCAGAACAGCAGCGACCATTTGGAACTGGTCTGGTAAGACATTGTTCCCAGGGGCTCTTCTCGCTGTTCTTTACTTTTCATTGTTCCATATATATTTTTCCGCCCGTTTAGAATTTCCCTCACCCCCTTTATCTGCCCCTGGGTCTCCGAGGATGCGCCACCCCCTCCCTGCTCCCTTTGACTCGCCCCATCTCCTCCTCTCCTAGGGAAGTTTCAACATGGTGCTTTCGCAAGCAAATTGCGCATTCAAAGAAAACGCCTGCACTGCAGGCTATTTCTCAAGAAAAATAAAAACAACCATTCGCAAAAACAACAAATGGTAAAGCCAAGAGCACTTGCATGTACAAGTGCATATGCAAAGTTAAAAAAAAGGAACAGCGAAAGGTTTATCTGAAAGTTTGGAAAGTTGACTCAGTATTTTTGTATGAAGTCTAACTTTTGAACTATCAAAACTGTTTTTATACTTCTCAAGGTATGTGTTTACTTGCTTTGCATTAGGCAGTGTCAAGGCTACCGCCTAATGGGGGCCTGGTCACCACAGGCTCCTACAATTTTACTTATGGACAACCAGAATTTGAAACAAAAAGCCTGAACAGGTGCATGAAAATCATAATTCTCAGGATAACTTCTGTTCAATTAACAACAAAATTCCCCTCTCATTCTGCACTTTTGAAGCAAAAACAGAAAATGTTTGGTCATCAGCCATAGGAAAAAAATATTTCCGCCAATAAAACGGAAACAAATAAGCACTTGTCTTGCTGCAGACTGTAGTTCAAGTTGCTTGTCTCAAAATGGAGTCAAATGAATTTTATAGCCTTAGAAAAACTGTCAATGATAAAATCAAGACCTTTTCCCCAGCATTAGAAATGTTACGTCACTATTGCATGTAGTAAAATGATACAAAGTCGTGATGCATGGAAAAGCAAGAGATTTCATTTACACATGACAAAAAGTATTTTATTTTTAATTTTGCAAGTTTGTAGTGTTTTCTATCTTGCTACGAACACAAATGGTACAATTAGAGGTTTATTTTATCATTTATTCAGCGTTATCTACACCTCCCTATTTTTTGCTGTATGTTTTGTCGAAACTCTTGAAAGGCTTGCAAAAACATATCAGTTTTTGAAAATTTTCATGGCGGTTATTCAAGATCATTTAGACATAGACATAGACACTTTGTTAACCCTTTACAGGGTAATTTGTTGTATTGCACTGCACATTTTGCAAACTTAAAACGGATTTTGGGTTTTTCTGTTCTGTCAATCATGCATTTTAGTGAGGCGAGGTTAAAGCAAATCAGTATGTAATGTGTTCGCCCAGCTTGGCTGAGAATGACTCCGACTGCTCAAGAATAGTGAAGGAAATCGCGATGGTGAGTAGATTTTTTGTAGAAGGAAGGACGCAGAAACTGCTTTATTCTTGCAAGTGACAAGATTGAGAAAGATCATAAAAATTTGCGAAGCAAACTTAACTAGTCGATTATTGCCCAAAACAGGACGACCACAAAGCAACAAGCCTTGTAATAGGAAACAAACAAAACAGATCGAGATCCACCAATCACAAATGACAAACCATGACCTTTTGAACTCATGCAAGTAAATATAAATTTCCTAAGAGGTCCGCTAAGATGATTGAGGGAAAACAAAAACCCAAAATATGCAAAATGCACAGCGGGATACAACAAATTTCGCTTTAAGTCCCAATAGTGACCAACATTAATTTTCTCCTAACGACATCCATGCATCATCAAAAGAAACGTTTATGAGAATTACACCTTTTGCTGTTTATTACGAGAAAATATGTGTTTAATTGCATGAAACGGCAATCAATAGCACAAAGATCCATTCATTAGAGTGAAAAAAAGGAACATTTGTGCATAAATCATATTCAATTACGATTTTTGCATAATTAATCAACATTCAATAAACTGCTCTATTTTTCTTATCCTTTCCTTAAGTGGAGGTAAGTGTGTATTGCTACAATCTACAGCTACGATCGGCGACAAAATTACAATGTAGTTGAGACACCTTGCCCTAAAGCCTATGCTTTACTGACTTCTAAATGGGAAATAAAGCTTTCGCTCCACCATCCCTCCATGCAATGTTGTGCCGCTGTTCGAGCTACCTACAGTTAAAGCAACAAAAACTGCAACTTTGAATGAAGGCGAGTGGGGAGGGAGGTAGATTCTTTTCTTCTCTGTACTTATTACCCTAGTTGAGTAAAACGCCTCAATAATTTTGTTGCCGATTGTAGTTTCCTACCCCTGAAGCGAAGTCACTTGATTTGTTGTGAGATGAGATAAAAATCACTCAGGCTGGAAGGAGTGATGTTACATACACTACTAAGAGATATAGTCAGGTCTCTTAGTGCAAAATATAGGTCGGATCGTTACAGACGTGACAAAAGTGTCATATTTGGCACAGAGCTTCCTTAGCACCTACCGATTAATACTGGAGGGGGTGCCCGTTACAAATGGTCCTAATTACAGATAAAAGGGGGGGGGTTAACTTTCACCTATAATAGCAGATTGGGTTCCCTATGGCAAGTACTCTTCTTGTTTGATTTGGCTAAAAAACATTTGTTTCAAATTTTTATGTTTTTAATTTGGTAATGTTTAGTTGTTGTTACACTATTCAAAATAGTTTTACATGTACATAATACTGACTAGTGCCCAGTCTCCACACGGTAAGTGTGGCCATGTTCACTGTGCGGAGGGGGACATGCGGGTTTACGGTATTGCAGTATTGAGCTTTTTTTCAAGCGGTATTTCGGTAATTTTGATTTTAATATGCGGTATTGCGGTATCATCTAGCCCTGCGGTATGCGGTTTTTCATCCTTTTCGTTTACGGTATTCGGCAAAAGAAGATCGTTCATGGTATTGCAGTACCATTCAATTTCACTCTCCTGTCTAATACAGGTTAATACAATGTTCAGAACGAACCACAGTAAGCTAAACAGGTTAATAAAAGTTAGACTTTAGACTTAATGGTAATGACCGAGCTTTTCAATCGTTCTACCGATCAATAAAAGGTCTTCTCATGTTTTCTCCCGATGTCTAAAGTTGATTTCTGGTGCATACATGCTTGAGGTGGCAAACTCCCGAGATGGGTACAGCTTAAACGTGACCAATCATAGAATTCGGTATCGGTATTTCGTCGAGTTTGGACACGGCATTTCTACTAAGACTTGAATTTTTAGACTTGAATTGAATTGAATTTAAGCAGATCACAAAGCCAGCTTTCAAAGATGTCATACAATAACATAAAACCCAAATGCATCACATCCTAAACGATAGAATCGTTAAATTTTGACATGCCACATGAACGACCTCATGAAACGTAACTGACAACGCGCCCACTTTGTAATTGTGCAACTAAGATTAGATTATAATTTGCTTCGTTGGTAACCCTTTCCTTGAGATAATGATTAAAAGATGTCAACCTTGTCCTCAGGGGGAAAAGGAGGAGCAAGGGTAGCACAGCTGGTTAATGTGCAGCCTTCGGTGCGCGAGGTCCCGAGTTCGATCCCCAGTGTCAACACCTCCTTATTTCAACTTCTCTCCTTTCTGTGTAGCTTTGACTAGCTTTAAGTACCCTTAAAACGGAGCATTGATGGAGAGAGGGGGGTAAAAGGAGCGCACCGTCAACCTCAAGTTTATTAGTTACTATCACCGTCACGAGTTATTGACGTAAAATATGATCGCTTTACCTTTTTCTACCTTTTTATTAAGCCCTGGGGACGAGGTTGTAAAACATGCCTCTCCAGGAATTTTTAACACTATTTTTTACACATTTGCATTTAAAAAGAAGTGTATGAGGTCCCTGCATGCCTAGACACCTGTAAGCAGCTCATTCAGTTCAGAGTCCTTGCACCAGAGTCTTAATGATAGGTCTATACGATCTTTCCAAAAAAGAAGGTCGTGCGTTGCAATTTACAAACAAACTAACTTCAGAAGAGATGAAATTTACAGGAACAAGGCCTCTTTTAGCCAACCAATGATGCATCATTTATGAAAATGAATGCAATTTGTTTGATGCAATTAGGCGAATACCTTGTGGTTACAAAATCTTACGATCATGAATTCCTCAAGAGCAATTCAGTGACCAACTTTTCACAAAATAATGCTGTGGAAAATTAAAGAAATACCAAAAAAAGCAAGGGTCAACAATAATTATGGCCTGGTCCCTTACAATGATGTAGTGGTTATGATAAAGAAGCCCATCAGCCCCAACTTTGATCACTCAAACGGATTTCTGACAGATGAAATACCACAAAACTTTGCATTCACTTATGCCTATGTTGCCACACCAGGAGCCTACAAATCGGCTCCTGGTCACACCTTGCTTTTATTGCTGAATATCATTTAAAAGAGCTTTACGAAATATTTTGTTAGTAGAGGTGTTTTGAACATGATTGAAATTTAGAGATGGTGACAAAAACGAACACAAAAAAAATCACAAAACGAGACGCATGAAACAACCGCAATCTAATACTCGTGTTACACTGATATAATGGCTCCTTTGGCTGCCATGCTGACGTTCTTGAAGATGGAAGTAGTACCACAGCTAGTTAGGTATACCGTTTATTACCAGTTTCACGGTTCCTGAGACTTAAAGCCTGTTAACATAAAGGTGGGGGACCCCAGGTAGGTGGCGTAAAAAAATAACCCTCCTTTACATGCAATCTTACAACCCCGCCATCCTGGGGTACATTGTCTCAAGATTATTGAATGGTCGCTAAACACGAAAAACAAGAAAGTGCTGGCAAACCACGTCTACGCTCACTTGCTGCTCTTGCTGCAACCTTCAGTGTTGTGGCTTTCTATTTTTACCTTTAATAGTTATGTGAAGCCACCCAGCGCCAAAGTGAAGTTTACGCAAATTTGATGTATCACAAATCCGACCCCGACTAGCCTGGGTTACCTCACCTTGAAACGCTGACAAAGCAAAATTTGACCTCAGCTGAGAGGGTTACCTGGTGTGGCAGACCGGGCTACCCACCTTGCAGGGTCACCCCACCTATCATGTAAACGTGATCAAATTAAAATGACAGATTATATGGACAGGCGGGTTACCCCACCTAAGTGGGTTACAATGCCTACCTGAGGTCTCTCTCCTCTATGTAAACAGGCCCTAAAAGTTAGCCCGGCTCCCTTTCTACAGTTTCAGCAGTTAAACCATTCACCATTTATCATTTGAGTCAATCTTGTACCACTTGAGTCTCACTTTTGCGACTTGATAAGCTGTTATTATTTTTGGACATGAGTGCTTCAGTGCCAAATGTAGAGGCTTCATAATAAACTGTGTTGTTTTTTGAAGCTTGGGCTAACTTGTTTCTTTTTTTCGTTTATGAGACCAGATTCTTTTTTGATTGTTTTTGCTTTTGTAAAGCTTAGACAAACTTCGGGAATTGTAAATGATATGACTTGTGCCACGATGCTTGCTTCTCTGTCAAAACATGCACGTGCGTCCAGCTGATAAAGAGAGACTGAAAGGCATCCAGGCCTATGTTAAGCTGAAAAATAAATTACCTCCCTAGGAAAGAACTATTTTGGGTTCTGTCATTTCGTTATTTGCTCTTCATGAACAGCTGTCATAAATCCCTGATAATATGTGATACAACAGACTTTTTGAGAATTTCTTTTTTCTGAAATTTTGTGTGTGAATCGCTATGCCATACGCTTTCTTTAGCTTAAAGTGACGTGTAACGACAAGTAATACTTGATAAATAAGGCTTAAGCCATACAAAAAGGCCTCCTCTAATCGAAGTACATTAGAAAAGGAGAAGAGAACCCAAGAAGCTGAGTACTTGCAAGTTTTGAAGCAAAGACGAGGCCACCTTAGAAATGACTTATGAAAATGTGGGCGGACTGTGGACTTGCTTTAAGGGCACAGTAATAATCAACTTAATTATACAATCAATAAGCTAATAATGGATGGGAATGCCAGATGTTCGAGTGAAATTGTTGTTCACAACATGAGAAGAGCATTCTGAGTGATTTAAGGTATTAAATAACAATTTTCAATCAAAGCACCACAGGGATCCCACCAGGTGAAATTTACCATAATTAAATCCCGTTAAGCACGCTTCAGTGGCATATTTGCATTGGGCACCCCCTCTAATATTCCTGGTACTGCAATAAGCTATCGATGTGCAAAGTTTGGTGCTTTTGTCAGCTCTGTAACGATCCTGACCTTAAGCAGCTTAAGAGACCTGACTAATATATTACAGTGAAGAGTTGATCAGAAAATTACACGGGATAAAATCTGCTGTTTTGTTTAAAGTAAGAGATGCCCTTAGAAGAACGAACAGTTTCTCCCTAGAACATTATTTTATTTTCAGTCAAAGTGCAATGAAGGACACTTCTACGTTCGCACATTTTAGATCAACTTCCGAAGCTTACAGGGCGTGTAAAATGATCAGAAATAAATTGGTTTATCGGCCCAGTTACGCTGCAATCGGAATGATATGCTTGACTAAATGCCGAATGCAGTTTAAATCAAGTGATCGATGCGATCACGATCTGTATTACCTTCAAAAACCATTGCAGTGTCACTGAAAGATTCGCAAGAGGACGGCAATGTCCTGTGTAACCTGTGTGACTAACGTATTCTTAATGTACTGAAAGCTTGTCTTACCTTAAGTAACAAGACATTTCCGCCTTGATCAAATCACACGAGGGAAAATGCAACCAAGAAATGGCCTGTCTGGAGGATTCACAGATTCACACATCCGCCGCCATCTTAATTTTGAATTGTGAGAGAATCCTGGGGAGAGTACAAAAACACGCAGGTGGTCCGTCGGAGGTCCGTCGAGGATGATCGTCGGAGATCGTCGGAGATTGTGAGCTGGATGACATGGCTGGGAGGGTTAGGAGAAGAATGTGAGCTAGGGTTTTTTTTTACTTGTTTGTTTGTTTGGTAGTTTCAAGGAATTCAATTACTGTACTTTTAGCGCATTTACTTTTATGTAGCCTCTCTTCCTTCTATGTGCAAATCGTTTTTCCGATGGAAGTGATGGAAGGTTAGGGATAGACAACAAGAAACGTGTTTGGTGTAGTGAGGGCTGTTCTCGTTGGCCATATTCCTGTAGGCTACAGCCCCATGAGTTATTTTTTCGAGTTTTTCAAGCAAGCAAGGCCAAGCCCGAGGCGGGTGTGGAGCGCCGGGGTGGAGTGAAAACCACGAACTTTGATCAGATCAATGAAAAACGGTCCCCGGTTACTAACAAAATACAACAAAACGCATCCATATCTGACTCTGTGATTGAACTTTTACTTCTGGTGTTTTCCCGCGTTTCTTGTCCTTTAAAGAGAATTCCATTATTTTATAAATACGGTTCTCAGTGACAATGGACTGATTGTCAGTTGTTCTAAAAGTCATGTTAAGCTGGTTGCTACAAGTCGGAGGATGATGAAATCTGCTTTCAAACTTTCCTCTACCAATCCCGGCGGAACCACTGGAACTGAATAGAACGTTTTTAATCGGCCGATAATGTTCGATTAAGTTCGGTGATCGAACACAATAGAACTCGCAAAAAAAAAAATAGTTATTAAATCAAACCCAATCGAACTTTGATTGAGTTCGATTAGGTTCGATGGTCGAAGTTGGCATTCATTCGATTAAAAATGGGACGTTATAAAGGAAAATTGCGCGTATTTTCCCGAATGTTTACTTTTTATAGGATACTTTTTATAGGATACGACTGAGTATATTCCGGGAGTGGTTGTGGCGGATCAGTGTACAGTATAGTGTATTTTTTGCAAGAAGAAGAACAAGAATACCGGGGAAGAACAAGACTATTGCTGCTATATTGCAATTTTATCCTCAATCACAGAGTGAATATTATGTTCCGTTAAAGCGTCCCTGTTAGGTTCAGAGCTCCTCCACTTTCGTATCTCCCACGTGGACCAGGGAAACTAAGCAGCGCTACATTACAGGGTGTTTCAAAAGTTCGTTCCGATCTTTTCTTCACTTAAATTTCACTGATTATTAAAGATAACTTTGGTAAACCTAAGCATGTTATTCATTATTCATTTAACATTGACTAACTGAAATATTAGCAACCAGAATGTCTTCCTTTATGATTTCTGACATTTTCTAAGCGGTGAGGTATAGAATGTACGAGCTCCCATAGCGTGTCTAAATTCACAATTTCCCAGGTGAAGCGTGGTCGCTGTCTTAGCTAGTCCAGTGTTTTGGGGGCTGGATCTAATTGTATGTTGTCTCGTCAACGATAATCCAGATGGTTACTAGAGGGTTCGCATCATGTGAGTTTGCCGGCCGGTCGTCCTTTGGTATGAAGTTTGCAAATTCTTCTGATGCCATGCCTGCATGGCATGAGAATAATTTTTTCTCTTCAAGGCTTTCCAACCTTTGTTGGTCACATTACTCACTTATTTCCATACCATTGTGCTCGAAACTTTGATACTGTGAAGTTGAAGTTTTCTTTTTACCTTGCAGTCTTGTTGAAGTATTACGCATATATTTACAGCTTTTTCGATAACATTTTTCACACAGTTTGTAAAAAAGAAAACTAGCCATCTACTCCTTGGTTTGTCTTGGAAGGTCTTTACTTTTGACCACTTGTTCTCTCATCGTTCAGACTTCCTCAACAATTTGACAATTTCTTTGACTAAATGGACAGAGTACGTAAAAAATAGATGCCTGAGCTCTAGCACAAACAGTGTACGCCTTCATTTTTGAGAAAGAGTAGAGAAAACAAAAGAAAACGCCACAAAAACGAAAACAGGAAACCTACAAAATGGACAGGAAAAACATGGCGAGAAAAAATTCGCGTACCTGCACACTTGGGGAAAAAATTTAAAAAATGTCATAATTTCTTCAAATTTTAGTTTAAAATTGCCTTGAACGGTTATTTAGATAAATTTCCTACCTTAATCAGTTTACATTTGCCTCAGGAAGCATTAAATACTTTGTTCAAAATACAATTTACAATCGGAACGAACTTTTGAAACACCCCGTAAAACATAGCGATCAAGTGAATTCAATAAGGGAAAGTTCATTTAATATGACAAGGGGGGGGGATGAAGATATTGAGGGGGGGCTCCGAAAATTTTAGACACCCGAAGGGGGCTCTGAAAAAAATGTTGCACTAGGAGGGGGGGCTCCGAAAATTTGTATACTTGAAAACCAACACATGACATCATCATACAGATCGGATGGTTTTCAACTCAACAATTTAATGACCTGTGCAACTCAGCTATATCACGTGGTTTACAGACATAACAAATGTAGTCTCAGTAATTATTACACTCTTGTTCATCCCAAAAATGCTTTAGAAAATTGTATCACAACTGTATCTTAAGTTTGTCATAGTATAAACCATTGAAGACAATAACGGTAAATATATTTAATACAGTCCAGCGATCTTTTTTCAGGGGAGCAAATTGAAGGAGGAGGGGGGGGGGGGCTCTAAATTTTTTTCGACTATCAAGGAGGGGGCTCCTAAAAAATTGAACCGCTAGCGAGGGGGCTGCTAAAATTTCAAGCTTCGAGTTTCAATATCTTCATCGCCCCCCCTTGTCATATTAAATGAACTTTCCCTAAACCCGGAACATTTATTCTTCATGATCGTAGATAATCTGATTGTTTTGTTGCTTTGTTCTTGCCTATTTTGAGTGTAGATTAGAACGTTCAATTAAGTTCCATTGTTTCGATTGGGTGCGGAAATAGAACTCTCACGATTTTTTTGGTTTGACTGTGTTCGATTACCGAACTTAATCGAACCCAAACCTTCGACTGAGTTCGATTAAGTTCCATTACCGAACGGCAGTTCAAGTGGTTACGCCGGGACCAATATCGGGAGCAAGTACAGTGCAAGACATAAATGCTGGATTGGTCGTTTTCATGACACTAAAGAATAAAGACAGTTTATCGGCCGCCGCCCATGCACAGACAGACGGCTACTCCCTCATCAAAATACGCCAACATAGACGGATTAGCCTGCGTGACAGGCGTTTGAAAGGGAAGCGAAAGGGGGTTTTGAGCGCGAACGAAACGCGAGGGGGCGCCAAAACACCCACTTTCCCTTCCGTTTCAAGCACCTGCCACGCAGGCCATAGACGGATTAGTTCGACTCCACTAACTTCAGTTTGATACTGAATGCAGAAAAATCCAGCTTGCATAAACTTGAATAAAAAAAAAAAAAAAACGAGGCGCACCGGAACTAGTATCCAGCGTATGTAAGAGAAACTAAATCTGAAGAGTTCTTTAACGAGCTTGGCTTGACAGACTCTTGAAGTTCGGATGATGGATTTATTTTTCAAAAATTTCAGCTAGTATTTCTATAGCTTTTTTTATCTCGATGGATTTTTGTACTTTTTTCAGCTAACTAATTTTCTTAAATTAGCCATTTTTCCAGCGGATATGATCACATTCACTTATTTAATATCCTATGTCCAATCTGTACATTTTAATTTTTTTTGCCTCGCTAAATTGTGAATTGACTTATAAGTCCCTTAGTGTATTTGTATTTAGACTTAACAGAAACTATTGTTAAATATTCCTTTAATTTTATTTTACAAAATGCAGAGAATCAGAGATAACTGGTAAAACTTGTTTCGCCAGTATCTTCTCAGGTCATCATACTAGATTGATGAAAAAAGAAAAACACGGCGAGAGGCGGTGATAAACATGGTAAACCAAAGCTTTTTTTCTATAAACCTAACGTAAACTTTGCCTCATTTTCAAAACTCTTTTTGCTGATATCAAGATTTCAAAACGATTACAAAATTGTCTAATCTTGGTTATCACACCCTAATATCCGGACAGTACGGGTCCAAAAAAATCCAGATTGCTTGGAGTTTCGTGCTTGCCGGAAGAACATTTCAAATAACTGGATTGATCCATACAGCAGCTGCCTGATGCTCTGATTTTATTCGCAATTCATCAATTTCCGCCAAACTCAGCGTCTTCTCTTAGTGGAGAAATGGAAAGAAACGTTACTCTTTAACTAGTGGTTATTCATGCTATTACCACTTGTCAACTTAAAATTATCTGGAATTTGATTCAAGAACATTTAGAAGACAATTGCAATTTCTCAAGTGCTGAGAAGCGCATAGCGAGTATGGGGGGGGGGGGGGGGGGGGTACTCCGGATTTCAAGTGACAGGGATGATCAAAGGATTTGTTTGGAAATTTTCGATTCCGGGATTTGTTTAAGTAGGAAAATTTTCGCAAGTTTTTTGGGCAGTTTGATTTACGTAGAGATTGTTTTGGGTATTCAAAACTATCTGAAGATTTATGATTGTTATATCATTTAACGCTTCCTGGAAATTTTTATGGCTCGGCACGGGATTCTTTTGCGGGTTAAATTTTGGTCCAGGGAGTTCTTTGGGTTTTGTTTGAAGCCCCAGAAATTTTGGGGGCTTTGATTTTTTCCCCATTTGATCATCGCTGTCACTTAAACTCCGGAGTACCGCCCCCGCCCCCCACTGGGCTCTAAACACACACACATTGGACAACTTTCAATCGGTGAGAAAATCCAAGCGTTTTCGCTTCCTTACGGATTTAGTTACAGTGGAACTTAAGTTTAATATACCACAATCCTTTAGCGGCATAGAACAAAGGGGGAATATAAATAACTGTTGCTTGAACTAACGTCTTTATTGATCAACCAGCACGTTCTTGCGATCGAAAAGCAACAAAAATCTGAAACCAGATTAAGATACCAATCTGAACGATCCAAGTACAGAGGTGGATCGTTCAGACTGCAATCTTAGATTGGTTTACTCCTTGATGCAACGAAAAATCAAATTTCGGATCGGAAAATCCCGATTTCGATTGGTCAAAAGGAACACAACCCAAAACAGTAACGTGTTTCAATCGTCTTCGCCTGTCCACAAGAAAACGCTTAAACGATAGAAATACGACAGCATCCCTTACACGGCATGCACTGTATGGTGTAATAAAAAATGTTTGTTGCTGCCAATGTTTAAATAATCAGAAAAACAGTTCCAATTTAGCTTGAAAAGTTTAATTTTAGTTATGGATAACAGATAAATTGGTGTGAAGTGGGTTTGATCTCAGACAGAATGGTTACCAGGCAAGGACTAACAAAACTCGCCAAGAGATCAAAGGCATTAAAAATAGATTTTGAACCACCAATTACTTGGTTTTATCTTCTTGGAATTATTAAGTTGACTATAAAGTTGTAGTAATATCAAGCAACTTATGGAATGGGGCAAGTTATACTGTCAGACTTAATACACAGGGCCTTTTAACACCAATAAATATTCTCCAAAGGCATTTTAAAATAGGTGATTTCGATTCTTTATCAGAAATTATTATTCATTCAAAATATTTCCCCGATTCTGATTGGCTAAAAGCACGCGTGTAATTCACCATAACCAGTCACGATGACCAAATTTGGAAGAAATTTGACTTTAACGAGGAAATGACGTCAAAAATGCAGCGTTTTCGCAGGTTAAGGCACCGTTAACCGAGAAGACCTGGGGACGAGGTTGAGTTGTTTTGGTTGTGAACTTGAAAAAATGGCGGACATTTCACTCGTTTCAAGAGTAAGAACTAGGCGAAACAATAGCTAAAAACATGGCAAGAACAGCAAGAAGACAACTCGAAGGGCGACATCTGCTATTTGGAGAATATTTGTGGAGCTGAACAACCCTAAACGTACACTATCAAAGATGAACTGAACATCGATGAATCGATGGAGGTAAGCATGTTATAGCTATGTTTTTAAACTAGGAATTATTTTGAACGAATAATAAAACAGTTGTTGAATTCGGCTTTCGTATGATATGAAGAATTATGGAGATCTCGGAGGGTGTTATCCGCTTTGGCCTACGGCCTCGACGGATAACACCCTCCTCGATCTCCATAATTCTTCATAAGATCCTCAGCCTCATTCAATAACTGTCAAATAACAGTTACTATTATAACTGGAGAGTTCCACAGGCCACAGGTATGAGAACATTATAAATACAAGACTGTAGAATATGGATGAAACTAAGAAAGCATATTTTTACATTGTAAGTAAAAAGTCTCTTTCCATTCGTATCATGAGAAGTCATAGTCTTCTATAAGTGGTCACATACAAATAAGTACCAACTAAGATAAAATTTAAATCGAGTTTTTCTTTCACCGAAGAATTAACACAGAAGCTGTTCTTTCATCGTTTATTCCATCTTGATAATCATATAAATCGAATGAACCAAAAGTATGAAAGTAACAAGCTTTAAACAATTGCTTTTAGAGTTGAAAACTTAAAAATGTTGTCAAAGCACCAAAAACAAACAAAAGAGAAGAACAGGACCAAAATGTTTTTTTTACCTTTAAGAATAATCGTCACAAACATGAGTCATATGATTTTCATAGTGTTGAAGAAGAAGAGCCTCACTACTCATCTCCTCTTGACAAATCCAACAGCTGTGTTTCTCAATAATGACCAAACGTGCATCTGTTGCACCAGTGTTTCCGGTTTCTCTCTGTGTCTGCTGGTTCTCTGTAAAGCCTGTGGCCCTGACATCTACGTTTTCACTTCCTGCTCTCTTCCGTTTACAGGATTTCAAACGTTTGGAAAGACATTTGTTTTTCTGGGAAAATTTATGTGACCTTTCCTGAGTGTGGAATCTTTCATGACTCCTCAGGTTTCCTGCTTGGTTAAAACACTTGCCACATTGTTTACATTCGTAAGGTTTTTCCGCTGTATGTAATCTTTGATGAACCTTTAGATGTCCTGCTTGGCTAAAACACTTGCCACACTGTATACATTCATAAGGCTTTTCCCCAGAGTGAACTCTTTCATGAGTCCTTAGGCTTCCAGCTTCACTAAAACACCTGCCACACTGTTTACATTCATAAGGCTTTTCCCCAGTGTGAACTCTTTCATGAGTCCTTAGGTTTCCTGCTTGACTAAAACACTTGCCACACTGTTTACATTCATAAGGCTTTTCCCCAGTGTGAACTCTTTCATGGCTCCTTAGGACTCTTGATCGGCTAAAACACTTGCCACACTGTTTACATTCATAAGGCTTTTCCCCAGTGTGAACTGTTTCATGAGTCCTTAGGTGTCCTGCTTGACTAAAACACTTGCCACACTGTTTACATTCATAAGGCTTTTCCCCAGTGTGAACTCTTTCATGGCTCCTTAGGTTTCCTGCTTGGATAAAACACTTGCCACATTGTTTACATTCATATGGCTTTTCCCCAGTGTGAACTCTTTCATGGCTCCTTAGGTTTCCTGATTGGCTAAAACACTTGCCACACTGTTTACATTCATATGGCTTTTCCCCAGTGTGAACTCTTCCACGAGCCCTAAAGAGTCCTGTATTGTAAAAACACTTGCCACTCTGCTGACACTCAAAGGACATTGAGCTTGCTCTTCTTTTAAGTTTTTACAGTTAGGATACCTTTGGAAAGATGAAAAACCATAATTAGGTAAATAAACAATATTTGTTTTGTTGCCGCCAGCATAACCTTTGGGGCCTGGTGGTGAGAGGCCTGAAGTGAGTAGTTTAAAGGTGGTGTTGTCAGGGACATGTGGAAAATTAGAAAACTTTTAAGACACCCACTTATGAAAAAGTGGCTCCATACCATAGACCAGCTGATTACACACCAAACGTTTTACGTGAACCCTTCAAACTAGAGAATCCATCAACATGGCTCAGGTGATTACCGTAAAATTCTGAAAATAAGCCCCTCCAATATAAGCCCCCCAAACCAGTAATGCAAAAAACCCTCTGTTAAATCGCGCCTCCAAATATAAGCCTCCCAGGGGCTGGTACTTGGAAAATAGCCCTCAAATTCAAAGTAAAACAAAGCAAAAACGGTAAATTTAGTTACAACTATAAGGCTAACCCAACCAATTTTGAAACGGAAATTTCCCTCCGTAGATAAGCCCCTCCAAAAATAATCCCCTCAAAAAGGGCCTTTGAAAAATAAAGGCCGTGAGGCTTACTTTCGGAATTTTACGGTATTTGTTGACTTTGTATTTGGATCTGAGAGTTCGTTGTGGTTTGTAAAATAACACACTTTTAAAATAATGGTAATTAAGGTTCATCATACAGCATTCATACAGACAATATAGTGAAACCTGTATTACCATAAATCCTCTATTAATAGGCCTTTTCATTTTAAGCATGTTTGATGGGGGGAACTTAACAGAGAGGGAGGATTATTAGAGAGGGGGCAGGGTTATTTAATTTACTGTGAAATGCATCAATAAACACAAAAAAGGGAGAGGAAGGAATACACTGAAGTAACGGTTCCGTACTTCCTGTTTTGCACCAGGAACAAACAAACAAACAAACAACCAAACAGCAGCCAGAAAATGGTATCAATAATTGATTCTTCATAATAACACTGGAATGCAAAGTGGAAACACTCAAGCACATGAAATTGGAAGATCAAAAATAAATCTCAACTTCTGTACAAGATCAGTCCACATGAAGTGTTACAGTCGGGATTTATTTATCCCTTTAAGTCCCAGGGGTGATCAACATCATTTTTCCCCAAACAACATCAGTATATAATCAAGTAGAAAGGTTAGTGACAATTAATAAAATGATCACTTCAAGGAAATATGCTTTGATCTTTAAAAAAATTCTCTCCACCAATTTTTCAAGAATTGTATGGAGGCCAGCTTGGAGAATTTCCATTTTGATCTTGAAACTTAACAGGCTATAGCATCTATCACATATTTATTTGGTCTAAAGAGTCTTTGTGAGAGTCCAGTGGCCACCCTTGTTGTTATTCTGTAGGTGGCCATTTTTCCAAGAAAGAGGGATGCATATATTACCTAAAATAATGAATATGATTTCAAGTCACTCTTAAAAAGGATAAATAATAATAAATTTTTTAAACAGTGATTTTGGTCCTTATATAGATTAGTTTAAGGGACACAGTCAGCTATGGAACCACTGGTTTTGTCAGTTTGAAATGCATTTATCTCAAACCAGAATCAAATTTAGAACTGCTATAACTAACAGTAACCAATGGTTAGGAAGTGCAAGTGAACATTTGCATTTACCTTAGGGCAAGGCTGCCGGCTAAGAGAATTTTTGGGAGCCCTTCAGGCTCCTCAAATAAAAAGCTACATTTATAGGGGCCCATTAAAAAAGACAGTAACTTTATTAATGTGTCACACTTCTAGCTCACGACAAACCGAGCGCTAATCTGTTGATCGATAACCTTCAAATTTATTATTTATCAAACTCAAGGGCACAAATAGTAGCATACAGTAGTAAAGGATCAACTAACACTCAAGGGCCAATCTCCTTTTTCCTGTACTAGAGGTATTATTTGCTTTATTTTATTTCAAAAACAGACCCCTACAGCCAGTGTACCTAAACCTAGTTTTAATTAGTTCACCAGAATGACCATATTGATAGTGTCTGTATCTAAAGTTGAGAATCTTGAACACTTCCTTGAGACTTGATTCTCTCTCCTTGAAAGACAGACAACTTTGTCTCATTACACAACGCTAATGAGCATTGCGTGACGAGATGAAAACAGAAGAATACTTCAAACTACAACAAATTGAGTTTTAGAACACAAACATTGAATCTTGAGTTTCGAGAAACAAGCATTTTTTATATTTACCACTTGAATGGATTATGAGACACAATTTATGTCTCATGAAAAATAAAAACCATTTGCAAAAACGACAAACGGTAAAGCCAAGAGCACTTGCTTGTACAAGTGCATATGCAAAGTTAATAAAAAAGGACCAACAAAAGGTTTTTTATCTTATAGTTTGGAAAATTGACTCAGTATTTTTGTTAAGTCTAACTTTTGAACTATCAAAACTGTTTTTATACTTGTCAAGGTATGTATTTACGTGCTTTACACTAGGCAATGTCAAAGCTACTACCTAATGGGGGCCTGGTTGCCAGAGACTCCTACAATTTACTCATGGGTGACCAAAATTTGAAACAAAAAGTCTGAACGGGTGCATGAAAATCATGATTCTTAGGATAACTTCCATTAAATTAACAAAAAAATTTTCCGCTCATTCTGCATTTTTGAAACAAAAACAGAAAACCATTGGTCATCAGCCAAAGGAAAAAAAATATTTCCACCAATTAAATGTAAACAAACGAGCACTTGTCTTCCTGCAGTGTAGTTGAAGTTTCTTGTCTCAAAATGGAGTCAAATGAATTTCATAGTCTTAGAAAAACCGTCAATAATAAAATTAAGACCTTTTCCCCAGCATTAGAAATGTTAGGTCACTATTGTATGTAGTAAAATGATACAAAGTCATGATGCATGGAAAAGCAAGAGATTTCATTTACACATGACAAAAAGTATTTTGTGAAAGGTTTGAACCCAGGAGTCATTTCAAAAGTAGGTTGAGTTTGATCATCCGGTTGAATGTAGTCCTGAATAGGACTGTTCTGTTGTTGTTGACAGTAACTGATGTTTCCACAACTTGTGTGGTAGTCATCTTCAGAGTCAAAGTAAGTTGTATCATGTCAGTAGATGGTATTATACTCTGCTTATTGATCTGATTGGTCAATTACTTTGTAACGTTATTGGTCGTCTGTCAGTTAAGCCGTGACCAATCAGTCGATTATTGCCCAAAACAGGACGATCACAAAGCAACAAGCCTTGTAACAGAAAACAAACAAAACAGATCGAGATCCACCAATCACAAATGACAAACCATGACCTTTTGAACTCGTGCAAGTAAATATGTATTTCCTAAAAGGTCCGCTAAGATAATTGAGGGAACACAAAAACCCAAAATATGCAAAATGCACAGCGGGATACAACAAATTTCACTATAAGTCCCAATAGTGACCAACATTAATTTTCTCCTAACGATATCCATGCATCATCAAAAGAAAAGTTTATGAGAATTACAGCTTTTGCTGTTTATTACGAGAAAATATGCATTCGTTTGCATGAAACGGCAATCAATAGTGCACAGATCCATTCATTAGAGTGAAAAAAAGGAACATTTGCGCATAAATCATATTCAATTACGATTTTTGCATAATTAAACTGCTCTATTTTTCTTTTCCTTTCCTTAAGTGGAGGTAAGTGTGTATTGCTACAATCTAGAAGCTACAATCGGCGACAAAATTACAATGTAGTTGAGACACTTTGTCCTAAAGCTGATGCTTTACTGACTTCTAGAGGGGAAATAAAGCTTTCCCTCATCCATCCCCTCCATGCAATGTTGTGACGCTGTTCGAGCTACCTATAGTTAAAGCAACAAAAACTGCAACTTTGAATTAAGGGGAGTGGGGAGGGAGGTAGATTCTCTTCTTCTCTGTACTTATTACCCTAGTTGAGTGAAATGCTCCAATAATTTTGTTGCCGATTGTAGTTTCCTAAAACTGAACCGAAGTCACTTGATTTGTTGTGAGATGAGATAAAAATCCCTCAGGCTGGAAGGAGTGCACGATGTTACATACACTACTTAGAGATATATTACAGTGGAGAGTTGATCAGAAAATTACACGGGATAAAATCTGCTGTTTTGTTTAAAGTAAGAGATGCCCTTAGAAGAACGAACAGTTTCTCCCTAGAATATTATTTTATGTTCAGTCAAAGTGCAATAAAGGACACTTCTATGATCGCACATAATTTTTAGATCAACTTCCGAAGCTTATAGGGCGTGTAAAATGATCAGAAATAAATTGGTTTATCGGCCCAGTTACACCGCAGTCGGAATGATATGTTTGACCAAATGCCGAATGCAGTTTAAATCAAGTGATCGATGCGATCATGATCTATATTACCTTCAAAAACCATTGCAGTGTCACTGAAAGATTTCGCAAGAGGACGGCAGTGTCCTGTGTAACCTGTGTGACTAACGTATTCTTAATGTACTGAAAGCTTGTCTTACCTTAAGTAACAAGATATTTCCGCCTTAATCAAATCACACGAGGGAAAATGCAACCAAGAAATGGCCTGTCTCGAGGATTCACAGATTCACACATCCGCCGCCATCTTTATTTTGAATTGTGAGAGAAACCTGGGGAGAGTACAAAAACACACCTGCGGTCCGCCGGGGGTCCGTCGAGGATGATCGTTGGAGATCGTCTGAGATTTTGAGCTGGATGACATGGCTGGGAGGGTTAGGAGAAGAATGTGGGCTAGGGTCGTTTTTTTTACTTGTTTGTTTGTTTGGTAGTTTCAAGGAATTCAATTGCTGTACTTTTAGTGTATTTACTTTTATGTAGCCTCTCTTCCTTCTATGTTCAAATCGTTTTTCCGATGGAAGGTTAGGGGTAGACAACAAGAAACGTGTTTGGGGTAGTGGGGGCTGTTCTCGTTGGCCATATTCCTGTAGGCTGCAGCCCCATGAGTTATTTTTTCGCGTTTTTCAAGCAAGCAAGGCCAATCCCAAGGTGGGTGTGGAGCGCCGGGGTGAAGTAAAAACCACGGACTTTGATCAGATCAATGAAACACGGTCCCCGGTTACTAATAAAATGCAACAAAACGCATCCATATCTGACTCTGTGACTGAACTTTGACTTCTGGTGTTTTTCCGCGTTTCTTGTCCTTCAAAGAGAATTCCATTATTTTATAAATACGGTTCTCAATGACAATGGACTGATTGTCAGTTGTACTAAAAGTGTGAAGTTTTATCTCAATGGGTTTTTGTATTTTTTTTTTTCAGCTAACTGATTTTCTTGAATTAGCCATTTTTTCAGCGGATATGATCATATTCACTTGTTCAATATCCTCTGTCCAATCTGTACATTTTAATTTTTTTTTCCTGTGGGTAAAGTGTGAATTGACTTATAAGTCCCTTAGTATATTTGTGTTTAGACTTCACAGAAACTATTGGTTAAAAATTCTTTTAATTTTATTTTACAAAATGCGGAGAATCAGAGATAACTGGTAAAACTTGTTTTGCTATAATCTTCTTAGGTCATCATACTAGATTGATGATGAAAAAAGAAAACCACGGCGACAGGCGGTGATAAACATGGTAAACCAAAGCTTTTTTTTCGTAAAATATGCCTCATTTTCAAAATTAATTGTGTTAATATCAAAATTTCAAAACGATTACAAAATTGTCTAATCTTGGCTATCACACCCTAATGTCCGAACAGTACGCGTCCCAAAAAATCCAGATTGTTTGGATTTTCGTGCTCGCCGGAACAAACATTTGAAATAACTGGATCGATCCATACAACAGTTGCCTGCTGCTCTGATCTTCTTCTCAATTCCAACACTTTCCCCTAAATTCAGCGTCTTCTCTTCACGGTGGAGAAATGGAAAGAAACGTTGCTCTTTAACTAGTAGTTGTTCATGCTGTTGCCACTTGTCAACTTAAAATTATCTGGAATTTGATTCAAGAACATTCACAAGACAATTACAAATTCTCAAGAGCTGAGAAGCGCGCTCCAAACCCCAGCGGGGCGGGGATACTCCGGATTTCAAGTGACAGAGATGATCAAAGTATTTTTTTCGGTCTCAAATTTTCGATTTCGGGATTTGTTTGGGCAGGAAAATTTTAGCAAGTATTTATTTGGCAGCTTGATTTAAGTGGGATTGTTTTGGGTATTCAAAACAATCTGAAGATTCATGATAGTTATATCATTTAACGCTTCCTGGAAATTTTTATGGCTCCGCACGGGATTTTTTTGCAGGTTAAATTTTGGTCCAGGGGTTCTTTGGGTTTTGTTTAAAGCACTAGGGACTTTTGGGGGTTTTGATTTTTTCCCCATTCGATCATCCCTGTCACTTGAACTGCGGGAGTACCCGGAGACTGTAGAATGTGGATGAAACTAAGAAAGTACTTTTTTACATTGTAAGAAAAAAGTATCTTTCCATTCGTATCATGAGAAGTTAGAGTCTTCTTTAAGTGGTCACGTACAAATAAGCACTAAGGCCCGGTTTCGACGTCGAACTTTTCATGAGCCGAACCTCATACATTAAATTAACTACATGAAAAGTTCGGCGTCTGAATAAATTAGGAACGCCTGTTTCAATTTGGAACGGCTCAGACGTTCTTTTCGCCTAACCTGGCCGGGAATTTCGCCTTTGGAGCGACTTTGGAACGGCTTTGATTCGGACGCCGGACTTTTCATGTACCTAACCTAATGCATAAATTATTATGACGTATTTTCTAAGCAGTTTGACCGCAATGCGCATTTTTCTCCTTCTGAATTTAGTTCGGCTGGAATTAAGATCGGTGTCTGAATAAATTCAGCCGATCCAAATAATTTGGGTCGGTCTTAATTCGAATTAGGTTCGGCTCATGAAAAGTACGGCGTCTGAACCGGGCCTAAGACTTTGATTTAAATCGCGTTTTTCTTTCACCGAAGAATTAAGACAGAAGCTGTTCTTTCATCGTTTATTCCATCATGATAATCATATACATCGAACGAAACACACGTATGAAAGTAACACGCTTTAAACAAAACCTTTTAGAGTTGAAAACTTAAAAATGTTGTCAAAGCACCAAAAAACAAACCAAAGAGAAGAACTTAAAAGGACCAAAATGTTTTTTTAACTTCAAGAATAATCGTCACAAACATGGGTCATATGATTTTCATAATGTTGAAGAAGAAGAGCCTCACTACTCATCTCCTCTTGACAAATCCAACAGCTGTGTTTCTCAATAATGACCGATCGTGCATCTGTTACACCAGAGTTTCCGGTTTCTCTCTGTGTCTGCTGGTTCTCTGTAAAGCCTGTTGCCCTGACATCAATGTTTTCACTTCCTGCTGTCTTCCGTTTACAGGATTCGAAACGTTTGGAAAGACGTTTGTTTTTCTGGGAAAATTTAAGTGATCTTTCCTGAGTGTGGAATCTTTCATGACTCCTCAGGTTTCCTGCTTGGTTAAAACACTTGCCACACTGTTTACATTCGTAAGGCTTTTCACCAGTGTGAACTCTTTCGTGAGTCCTTAGGCTTCCTGCTTCGCTAAAACACTTGCCACACTGTTTACATGCAAAACGCTTTTCCCCAGTGTGAACTATTTCATGTCTCCTTAGGCTTCCTGCTACACTAAAACACTTGCCACACTGTTTACATTCATAAGGCTTTTCCCCAGTGTGAACTCTTTCATGTTTCCTTAGGCTTCCTGCTACACTAAAACACTTGCCACACTGTTTACATTCATAAGGCTTTTCCCCAGTGTGAACTCTTTCATGTCTCCTTAGGCTTCCTGCTTCACTAAAACACTTATCACACTGTTTACATTCATACGGCTTTTCCCCAGTGTGAACTCTTTCATGAGTCCTTAGGCTTCCTGCTTCGCTAAAACACTTGCCACACTGTTTACATTCAAAACGCTTTTCCCC
This sequence comes from Porites lobata, assembly GCA_942486035.1. NCBI lineage: Eukaryota > Metazoa > Cnidaria > Anthozoa > Scleractinia > Poritidae > Porites > Porites lobata. The sequence continues at coordinate 532,952 of CALNXK010000066.1, forward strand.
AGTGTGAACTCTTTCATGCCTCCTTAGGTTTCCTGCTACAATAAAGCACTTGCCACACTGTTTACATTCGTAAGGCTTTTCTCCAGTGTGAACTCTTTCATGAGTCGTTAGGTGTCCTGCTACCCTAAAACACTTACCACACTGTTTACATTCAAAAGGCTTTTCCCCAGTGTGAACTCTTTCATGTATCCTTAGCTTTCCTGCTTCACTAAAACACTTGCCACACTGTTTACATTCATAAGGCTTTTCCCCAGTGTGAAGTCTTTCATGATTCCTTAGGTTTCCTGCTCGGTTGAAACGCTTGCCACACTGTTTACATTCATAAGGCTTTTCCCCAGTGTGAACTCTTTCATGAATCCTTAGGTCTCCTGATCGGCTAAAACACTTGCCACACTGTTTACATTCATGAGACTTTTCCCCAGTGTGGAATCTTTTATGAGCCCTAAAGTGTCCTGCATTGTTAAAACACTTGCCACACTGCTGACACTCAAAGGACATTGAGGTTGCTCTGATTTAAAGGTTTTATAGTTAGGATACCTTTGAAAAGATGAAGAACCATAAATAGGTAAATACACATTATTTGCTTTGTTGCTGCGAGCATAAACTTTTCGACAAGATGGTGAGAGGCCTGAAGTGAGTAGGTTAAAGGTGGTGTTGTCAAGGACACGTGGAAAATTAGAAAACTTTTAAGACACCCGCTCATGAAAAAGTGGTTCCACACAATAAACCAGCTGATTACATACGTAAAATTTTACATGAACCCTTCAAACTACAGAATCCATCAACATGGGTCAGTTGATTATTGGTTGACTTTGTATTTGGATCTGAGAGTTCCTCCTGGTTTGTAAAATAACACACTTGTAAAATAATGGTAATTAAGGTTCATCATACAGCATTCATACAGACAATATAGTGAAACCTGTATTACCATAAATCCTCTATTAAGCTCCCTGGAGGCATTTTCATTTCAAGCATGTTTAATGGGGGAGCTTAACAGAGAGGAAGGATTATTAGAGAGGGGGGACGGTTATTTAATTTACTGTGAAATACATCAATAAACACAAACAAGAAAGAGGGAGGAACAGACTGAAGTAACGGTTCCCTACTTCCTGTTTTGGACCAAGAACAAACAACCAAACAGCAGCCAGAAAATGGTATCAATAATTGATTCTTCATAATAACACTGGAATGCAAAGTGGAAACACTCAAGCACATGAAATTGGAAGATCAAAAATAAATGGCAACTTCCATACAAGATCAGTCCACATGAAGTGTTACAGTTGTGATTTATTTATCCCTTTAAGTCCCAGGAGTGATCAACATCAATTTTCCCCAAACAACATCAGTATATAATCAAGTAGAAAGGTTATGAGAATTAATAAAATGATCACTTCAAGGAATATGCTTTGATCTTTAAACAAATTCTCTCAACAAATTTTTCATGAATTGTATGGAGGCCAATGTGGAGAATTTCCATGTTGATCTTGAAGCTTATAAGGTTATAGCATCTATCACTTATTTATTCGGTCTAAAGAGTAACAGAGTGGCTTATTCTCTTACTCTTGGTAACAGTCTAGTGACCACCCTTGTTGTTATTCTGTAGGTGGCCATTTTTCCAAGAAAGAGGGGTGCATATATTAGTTTAAATAATGAATATGATCTCAAGTCACACTTAAAAAGAATAAATAGTAATAAATTTTTAAAAACTGATTTTGGTCCTTATATAGATTAGTTTAAGGGACACGGTCAGCTATGGAGACAGGACTCCCCACACTTGGAGACAGGACTTTCAAAGTAGCCGCCCATAGAATCTGGAGCATTTTACCTAAGGACATTAGGAAAAAGGACAACTATTATACTTTTAAGAAACAGCTAAAGACTTATTATTTTAAACTTGCATACAATTTCTAACTAAACATAGGTGTATATTCATTTTACTCTCTTTTTTATCAATTTAATGTAACATATAGCATTTCTTTTAGTTATAATTATTGTAAGTAATAGGTTAAGTACTAAATAATTAAGTTAGGTGTCATTTACAGATATATTCATGTTTTAATTCGATAATTAATATATTTTTAGTTAGCTTTAATAGCTTGTAATGCACATTTGATCATTTTGATATATGTTAATTTGCACAATACCAAATAATAAATATTATTATTATTATTATGGAAACACTGGTTTTAACAATTTTGAAACACATTTATCTCAAACCAGAATCAAATTTAGAACTACTATAACTAGCAGTAACCAATGGTTAGGAAGTGCGAGTTGTTCCGCTACCTCAACCGATATTTGGTCTTGGCCGAGATAGGGCAGCATAACCAGCAAAGTTGAAATTACTTTTTATAAGGTAAAAAAGGAAAGAACTTACATAGGCTGGGTTGATGTGAAAAAACTAGCGCGTAAATAAGACAATGACTATTATACTTTGCTAAAGGAAATCCGAGCATAACAGATTGACCAATAATAAGGATTTCTGATAGATACTATCTCTAAAATGACTAACCTACGTCTCAAGCGGAAATAATCCCGAAACAGAAAAATGATTGTTTATATAACGTTCAGTGATGTGACGGCACACGAGTGTACATTTGCATTTACCTTAGAGCAAGGCTACTCGCTAAGAGAATTTTTGGGAGCCCTTTGGACTCCTCAAATAAAAAGCTTCATTTCTAGGGGCCCATTAAAAAAGACAGTAACTTTATTAATGTGTCACAGTTCTAGTGCACGACAAACAGTGCACTAATCTGTTGATCGATAACCTTCAAATTTATTATTTATCAAACTCATGGGCACAAATAGTAGCATACAGTAGTAAAGGATCAACTAACATTCAAGGGCCAATCTCCTCTTTCCTGTACTAGAGATATTATTTGCTTTATTGTACTTCAAGAATGGACCCCTACAGCCAGTGTACCAAAACCTACTTTTAATTAGTTCACCAGAGTGACCATATTGATACTTCCTCGAAACTTGATTCTCTCTCCTTGAAACGCAGACAATTTTTTCTCATTACACAACGCCAATGAGCATTGCGCGATGAGATGAAACCAGAAGAATACTTCAAAGTCCAACAAATTGAGTTTCAAAATGCAAACATAGAGTCTTGAGTTTCGAGAAACAAGCATTTTTTATATTCACCACTTGAAAGGATTTTGAGACACGATTTATTTCTCAAGAAAAATAAAGATAACCATTCGCAAAAACAGCAAATGGTACAGCCAGGAGCACTTGCATGTACAAGTGCATATGCAAAGTTAATAAAAAAGGGCCACTGAAAGGTTCTTTATCTTAAAGTTTGGAAAATTGACTCAGTATTTTTGTATGAAGTCTATCTTTTGAACAATCAAAACTGTTTTTATACTAACTTGTCTTGTCAAGGTATGTATTTACATGCTTTACACTAGGCACTTGCTACTGCCTAATGAAGGCCTGGTCGCCAGAGGCTTCTACAATTTACTTATGGGCGACCAAAATTTGAAACAAAAAGAGTCAACAGGTGCACAAAAATCATGATTCTCAGGATAACTTTCGTTAAATTAACGACAAAATTCCCCGCTCATTCTGCACTTTTGAAACAAAAACAGAAAATGTTTGGTCGTCAGCCATAGAAAAAATATTTCCGCCAATAAAAGGTAAACAAACAAGCACTTGTCTTGCTGCAGTGTAGTTGAAGTTTCTTGTCTGAAAATGGCCTCAAATGAGTTTAATAGTCTTAGAAAAACCGTCACTAATAAAATCAAGACCTCTTCCCCACCTTTAGAAATGTTAGGTCACTATTGCCTGTAGTGAAATGATACAATGTCGTGATGTATGGTAAAGCAAGAGATTTCAAATTACACATGACAAAAAGCATTTTATTTTTAATTTTTCAAGTTTGCAGTGTTTTCTATCTTGCTATGAACACGAGTGGTACACTCAGAGGTTTATTTTATCATTTATTCAGCATTTTTATCTACACCTCCCTATTTTTTGCTGTACATTTTGTGGAAACTTTTGAAAGGCTCACAAAAACATTTTAGTTTTTGAAAATCTTCACGGTGGTTACTCAAGATCATTTAGACATTTGCAAACTTAGAACAGATTTTGGGTTTTTCTGTTCCGTCAGTCATTTTAGTGAAGGTGAGGTTAATGCAAATCCCACTGTAACGTGCTCGCCCAGCTTGGCTGAGAATGACTCCAACTGCTCAAGAATAGCAAAGGAAATTGCGACGGTGAGTGGATTTTTTGTTGAAGGAAGGAGGCAGACATTGCTTTATTCTTCCAAGTGACAAGAATGAGAAAGATCATAAAAATCTGCGAAGCAAACTTAACTAGTCGATTATTGCCCGAAACCAGACGATCACAAAGCAACAAACCTTGTAACAGGAAACAAAGAAAATGGATCGAGATCCACCAATCACAAATGACAAACCATGATCTTTTGAACTCGTGCAAGTAAACATGTATTTCCTAAGAGGTCAGCTAAGATGATTGACGGAACAGAAAAACCCAAAATATGCAAAACGCACAGCACGATACAACAAATTTCGCTCTAAGTCCCAATAGTGACCAACATTAATTTTCTCCTCATCATATTCATACATCATCAAAAGAAAAGTTTATGAGAATTACACCTTTTGCTGTTCATTAAGAGAAAATATGCATGAAACGGCAACCAATAGTGCAGAGATCCATTCATTAGAGTAAAAAAAAAAAGGAACATTTGTGCATAAATCATATTCAATTACGATTTTTGCATAATTAATCAACATTCAATAAACTGCTCTATTTTTTTTTCCTTTCCTCAAGTGGAAGTATGTGTGTATTGCTACAATCTAGAGCTACAATTGGCAACAAAATTACAATGTAGTTGAGACACTTTGCCCTAAAGCTGATGCTTTACTGACTTCTAGAGGGGAAATAAAGCTTTCCCTCCCCCATCCCCTCCATGCAATGTTGTGCCGCTGTTCGAGCTACCTATAGAAAACAACAAAAACCACAACTTTGAATGAAGGGGAGTGGGGAGGGAGGTAGATTCTTTTCTTCTCTGTAGTTATTACTCTAGTTGAGTACAATGTCTCAATAATTTTGTTGCCGATTGTAGTTTCCTAAACCTGAAGCGAAGTCACTTGATTTGTTGTGAGATGAGATAAAAATCACTCAGGCTGGAAGGAGTGAAGTTACCTAGACCACTTAGAGATATATTACAGTAGAGAGTTGATCAGAAAATTGCACGGGATAACATCTGCTGTCTTGTTTAAAGTAAGAGATGCCCTTAGAAGAACGAACAGTTACTCCATAGAACATTATACTATTTTCAGTCAAAGTGCAATAAAGGACACTTCTATGTTCGCACATTTTAATTTAGGTCAACTTCCGAAGCTTACAGGGCGTTTAAAATGATCAGAAATAAATTGGTTTATCGGCCCAGTTACGCTGGAATCGGAATGATATGCTTGACTAAATACCAAACGCAGTTTAAATCAAGTGATCGATGCGATCATGATGTAAATTACCTTCAAAAAGCATTGCGGTGCCACTGAAAGATTTCGCAAGAGGACGGCAATGTCCTGTGTAACCTGTGTGACTAACGTATCCTTAATGTACTGAAAGCTTGTCTTACCTTAAGTAACAAGATATTTCCGCCTTGATCAAATCACACGAGGGAAAATGCAACCAAGAAATGGCCAGTCCGGAGGATTCACAGACGCCATCTTTCCGCCATCTTAATTTTGCATTGTGAGAGAAACCTGGGGAGAGTACAAAAACACGCCGGGGGGTTAACGCCGGGGGTCCGTCGAGGCATCCTCAGAGACCCAGGGGCAGATAAAGGGGGCGAGGGAAAGTCTAAACCGGCGGAAAAATATATGTGGCACGAAGAAAAGTAAAGAACGGCGAGAAGAGCCCCTGGGGACAATGTCTTACCAGACCACTTCCAAACGGTCGCCGCCGTTCTGGCTTCTGATTGGTGCCAGAAAACGTGTATTAGTTCAACTCTAGTAACTTCAGTTTGATACTGAATGCAGACAAATCCAGTTTACATAGGCTTGAATTAGAAGAAAAGGAGGCGCACGATGTAGACGAAGTAGTATCCAGCGTATGTAAGAGAATCTAAATCTGAACAGTTCTTAAAGGAGCTTGGCTCGACAGACTCTTGACGTTCGGATGATGGATTTATTTGTCAAAAATTTCAGCTGGTATTTCTATAGCTTTTAGCTGATAGAGTTTTGTATCTTTTTCAGCCAACTGATTTTCTTCAATTAGCCATTTTTCCAGCGGATATGAGCACATTCACTTATTTAATATCCTATGTCCAATCTGTACGTTTTAGTTTTTTTCCGTGGTTAAACTGTGAATTGACTTATAAGTTTCTTAGTATATTTGTGTTTAGACTTAACCGAAACTATAGGTTAAAAATTCTTTTAATTTTAGTTTACAAAATGCGGAGAATCAGAGATAACTGGTAAAACTTGTTTTGCTATAAACTTCTTAGGTCGTCAGTACTAGATTGATGAAAAAAGAAAAACACGGCGAGAGGCGGTGACAAACATGGTAAACCAAAGCTTTTTTCTATAAACCTAACGTAAACCAGGGGCGGATCCAGGATTTTTTTTGAGGAGGGGGTGCACTCCAGCCTCGTTCCCAGTCGTCCTCGGCGATTTCGGATGTGACGTCACCTGTAAAGCTTGTCGGGAAAATTCGCCTATCGCGCTCGGTTCCAAGCCTCCTCTGGTCACTCGGATAGCGCGAACAGGCCTGGGTACGAGGCTGGGTGCACTCGTCTCTTGCTCTACTTCAACACCAACAAACCACATAGTTTTTTTTTTGCAGAATACCAGTTGTATTGGAAAACCGCAGGTCACCTTTGGGGGGGTGCGCAACCCCTAGACCCTCCCCGTAGATCCGCCCCAGTAAAGTATGCCTCATTTTCAAAATTAATTGTGCTGATGTCAAAATTACAAAACGATTACAAAATTGTCTAATCTTGGCTATCACACCCTAATGTTCGTACAGTACGCGTCCAAAAAATCCAGATTGTTTGGATTTTCGTGCCAGCCGGAACAAAGTTTGAAATACCGTATTTATTCGAATAAGCGCCCAAACTCGAATTAGCGCCCACCTCGAATAAGCGCAAGCGCCCATCCTAGAGGCAGGAAAAGTTAATGAGCGCCCTGCCTCGAATAAGCGTTCACCCGCTCCCCACAGCCCTCCCCTTCCCACTCAAACTCAGATAAGCGCCCACCCCCTACCCCTACCCTGCCCCCCTTCCTCCTACGACACACAAAACAAAATGAATAAGTACAAATGAGAGACTTCCCCGAAGACGGATTTTTCTTCTGAGTATTTTACAGAAACCTTGCATTGTTACATCTTCTCGTTTTGTTGTTACCATTGATTGTTTTGTGGCAAAATAAACATACTACACACGCTTAAAATGGTGAAAATTCAATAGGCGCCCAGCCTCAAATAAGCGCCCACCTCGAATAAGTGCCAATTCTCAAGATCCAAAAATTAATAAGCGCCAAGGGCGGTTAATCGAATAAATACGGTAACTGGATTCATCCATACAGCAGCTGCCTGAGGCTCCGATCTCCTTCTCAATTTCAACACTTTCCGCTAAACTCAGCGTCTTCTCTTAGTGAAGAAATGGAAACAAACGTTGCTCTTTAACTAGTGGTGGTTCATACTATTACCACTTGTCAACTTAAAATTATCTGGAATTTGATTCAAGAACATTCAGAAGACAATTACAAATTCTCAAGTGCTGAGAAGCGCGGTCTAAGCCCCAGCGGACTGGGGAAGGGGGAATACTCTCGATATCCAGCCGGACAGGGATGATCAAAGGATTTCTTTTGGAAATTTTCGATTTCGGGATTTGTTTGGGTAGGAAGATTTTGGCAAGCATTTTTTGGGCAGTTTGATTTAAGTAGGGATTGTTTTGGGTATTGAAAACAATCTGAAGATTCATGATAGTTATATCATTTAACGCTTCTTGGAAATTTTTATGGCTCGGCACGGGATTTTTTTGCGGGTTAAATTTTGGTCCAGGAAATTCTTTGGGTTTTGTTTGAAGCCCTAGGAATTTTTGGGGTGTTCGATTTTTTTTCCGTTCGATAATCCCTGTCACTTAAACTGCGGAGTACCCCCCCCGCCCTCCACTGGGCTCTAAACACTGGACTCTTGCCCCCCAGAAGACACGTGGTATGACTTGTTCTGTGGGTGTTGAGAGTTCTAGGTCAGGGCTTAAATCAGAGTGCGCGGATATTTTTCATCAGAGCTTGCTCTGGTCGTTACGCCATGCTGACGAGCCCCAAAAAGGGCCAAACAGCTGTCTATAGCTACAATCTCGCTCTGTTTTTGGTTCTTTCGGTGTCGCGTTGATGTGTTGCAGAGTTAATTTTCACGTAGTACGATCAGCATTGCAGTATTCTGCTTGCAGAATTTAATGTCTACTGATCATTTTTGCTGGTCAGGTCTTTATAGATCCTACGTTCTACGGCATATTTGTTTGTGGTCCTTTGCAGTCCTTTGTGGTTAAGGTTTGTACACACACATTGGACAACTTTAAATCGGTGAGAAAATCCAAGCGTTTTCGCTTCCTTACGGACTTAGAGTTACAGTGGAACTTAAGTTTAATACACCACAATCCTTTAGCGGCATAGAACGAAGGAGGAGTATAAATAACGTTTGCCTGAACTAACGTCATTATTGATGAACGAGCACGTTCTTGCGATCGAAAAGCAGATTCGTTAAATGGAACAAAAATCTGAAACCAGATAGAGATACCAATCTACCAATCTGAACGATCCAAGTACGGAGGTGGATCGTTCAGATTGCAATCTTAGATTGGTTTAGTCCTCGATGCAACGAAAAATCAAATTTCGGATCGCAAAATCCGGATTCAGATTGGACAAAAGGAGCGCAACCCCCCAAAACAGTAACGCATTTCAATCGTCTTCGCCTGTCTACAAGAAAACGCTTAAACGATAGAAATACGATAGCACCCCTTACACGGCATGCGCTGTATGGTGTAATAAAAAATCTTCGTTGTTGCCGTGCGAATGTCGAAATAATCAGAAAGACACTTCCAATTCAGCTTAAAAAGTTTAATTTTCGTTGTGTATAACAGATAAATTGGTGTGAAGTGGGTTTGATCTCAGAAAGAGCGGTTACCAGACAAGGACTAACAAAACTCGGCAAGAGATCAGAGGCCTTAAAAATCGAATTTGAACCACCAATTACTTGGTTTTATTTTCTTGGAATTATTAAGTTGACCATAAAGTTGTAGTAGTATCAAGCAACTTACAGGAATGGGGCACTTTATACTGTCAGTCTTAATACACAGGGCCTTTTAAAACCAATAAATATTCTCCAAAGGCATTAATAAGTGATTGGCATTCTTCAATAGGGGTAACATTTATTATAATAACTGAAGAGTTCCCGGAACCACGGCTATGAGAACATCATAAATACAAGACTGTAGAATATGGATGAAAGTAAGAAAGCCTTTTTTACATTGTAAGAAAAAAGTTTCTTTCCATTCATATCATGAGAATTTATAGTCTTCTATAAGTGGTCACGTACAAATGTAACGCTTAAAATTAAGAGTAGTCTGCTACACAGCCGGTTTAAGTGTCGTCACGCAACGCTCCTCCCACAAACCGTTTGTGTGGAGGAGCGTTGCGTGACGACACTAAAAACGGCTCTGTAGCAGGCTTAACTAAGAGGCACTAAGACTTTGATTTAAATCGAGTTTTTCCTTTATGAAAGAATTACTAGAGAAGTTGTCCCTTCATCGTTTATCCCACCTTGATAATCATTCACATCGAATGAACAGTATGAAAGCAACATGCCTTAAACAAAACCAATTGAAATTTTAACAGTTGCAAAAATAAAAATGCTGTCAAAGCACAAAACAAATTAAACAAAAGAGAAGAACTTAAAACGACCAAACCCTTTTTTAACTTCAACAATAATCGTCACAAACATGGGTCATATGATTTTCATAATGTTGAAGAAGAAGAGCGTCACTACCCATCTCCTCTTGACAAATCCAGCAGCTGTGATTCTTATTAATGACCGATCGTGCATTGGTTACACCATTGTTTCCGGTTTCTCTCTGTGTCTGTTGGTTCTCTGTAAAGCCTGTTGCCCTGACATCAACGTTTTCACTTCCTGCTCTCTTCCGTTTAGAGGATTCCAATCGTTTGGACAGACATTTGTTTTTCTGGGAAAATTTAAGTGACCTTTCCTGAGTGTGGAATCTTTCATGACTCCTCAGGTTTCCTGCTTAGTTAAAACACTTGCCACACTGTTTACATTCCTAAGGCTTTTCCCCAGTGTGAACTCCTTCATGAGTCCTTAGGCGTCCTGCTTGGCTGAAACACTTCCCACACTGCTTACATTCATAAGGCTTTTCCCCAGTGTGAACTCTTTCATGAGTCCTTACGCTTCCTCCTTGGCTGAAACACTTGCCACACTGTTTACATCCATAAGGCTTTTCCCCGGTGTGAACTTTTTCAAGGCTCTTTAGGTGTCCTACTTGGCTAAAACACTTACCTCACTGTTTACATTCATAAGGCTTTTCTCCAGTGTCAACTCTTTTATGGCTCTTTAGGTCTCCTACTCGGTCAAAACACTTTCCACACTGTTTACATGCATATGGCTTTTCCCCAGTGTGAACTGGGAGGAGTGATGTTACATAGACTACTTAGAGATATATGACAGTAGAGAGTTGATCAGAAAATTACACGGGATAAAGTCTGCTGTCTTATTTAAGGTAAGAGATGCTCTTAGAATAACGAACAGTTACTCCATAGAACATTATTTTATTTTCAGTCAAAGTGCAATAAAGGATGATGATGATAAAGGATGGGTGTGGAGCGCCGGGGTGAAGCGAAAACCACGGACTTTGATCAGATCAATGAAAAACGGTCCCCGGTTACTAATAAAATACAACAAAACGCATCCAGATCTGACCCTGTGATTGAACTTTGACTTCTGGTGTTTTCCCGCGTTTCTTGTCCTTTAAAGAGAATTCCATTATTTTATAAATACGGTTGTCAGTGACAATGGACTGATTGTTAGTTGTACTAAAAGTTATGTTAAGCTGGTTGCTACAAGTCAGAGGATGATGAAATCTGCTTTCAAACTTTTCCTCCACCAATCCCGGCATAACAACTTGAACTAAGTCCACGAAGGTTTAATCGAACTTAATCGACCGATAATGTTCGATTAAGTTCGGTGATCGCACACAATCGAACTCTCACAAAAAAAAACATTAGTAATTAAATCAAACTTTGATTGAGTTCGATTAGGTTCGATGGTCGAAGTTGGCATTCATTCGATTAAAAAAAAGACGCTATAAAGAAAATTGAGCGTGTTTTCCCGAATGTTTTACTTTTTGTAGGGTTTCCTACGCCTGAGTATATTCCAGGAGTGATTGTGGCGGATCAGTGTACAGTATAGTGTATTTTTTGCAAGAAGAAGAACACCCGGGAAGAACAAGACTATTATTGCCATATTGCAATTTTATCCTCAATCACACAGTGAACATTATGTTCCGTTAAAGACTTTTTTACTTTATAGCGTCCCTTTTAGGTTCAGACCTCCTCCACTTTTGTATCTGCTACGTGGACCAGGGAAACTAAGCATCGCTACAGTAAAACAAAGCGATCAAGCGAATTCAATAAACCCGGAACATTTATTCTTTATGATCTTAGATAATCTGGTTGTTTTGTTGTTTTTTTCTTGCCTATTTTGAGTGAAGATTAGAACGTTCAATGAAGTTCGATTGCTTCAATTTAGTGCGGAAATCGAACTCTCACGAATTCTTTTGGTTCAACTGTGTTCGATTACCGAACTTAATCGAACCAAATCCTTCGATTGAGTTCGATTAAGTTCGATTACCGAACGGCAGTTCAAGTGGTTACGCCGGGACCAATGAGCAAGTACAGTGCAAGACATAAATGCCGGATTGGTCGTTTTCATGACACTAAAGAATAGAGACGGTTTGTCGGCCGCCGCCAATGCACAGACAGACGGCTACTCCCTCATCAAAATACGCCAAAATAGACCGATTAGCCTGCGTGGCAAGCGTTTGAAAGGGAAGGGAAAGGGGGTTTTGAGCGCGAAAGAAACGCGAGGGGGCCGCGCCAAAACACCCCCTCTCCCTTCCTTTTCAAGCGAGTGCCACGCAGGCCATGGACGGATTAGTTCGACTCTAGTAACTTTAGTTTGATACTGAGTGCAGACAAATCCAGCTTACATAGCCTTGAATTTAACAAAAAAACGAGGCGCACGAAGAAGTATCCAGCGTATGTAAGAGAAAATAAATCTGAACAGTTTTTTTAAGGAGCTTGACTTGATAGACTCTTGGCGTTCAGATGACGAATTTATTTTTCAAAAATTTTAGCTGGTATTTCTATTGTTTTTTATCTTGATGGATGTTTGTATCTTCTTCAGCTCACTGATTTTCTTGAATTAGCCATTTTTCCAGCGGATATGATCAGATTCACATATTTAATATCCTATGTCCAATCTGTACATTTTAATTTTTTTTCCGCGGCTAAATTGTGAATTGACTTAAAAGTCTCTTAGTATATTTGTGTTTAGACTTAACAGAAACTATTGGTTAAATATTCGTTTAATTTTATTTTACAAAATGCGGAGAATCAGAGATAACTGGTAAAACTTGTTTCGCTATAATCTTCTTAGGTCATCATACTAGATTGATGATGAAAAAAGAAAAACACGGCGAGAGGCGGTGATAAACAACCAAAACTTTTTTTTTCGTTAAATATGCCTCATTTTCAAAATTAATTGTGTTAATATCAAAATTTCAAAACGATTACAAAATTGTCTAATCTTGGCTATCACACCCTAATATCCGAACAGTACGCGTCCAAAAAAATCCAGATTGTTTGAATTTTCGTGCTAGCCGGAACAAACACTTGAAATAACTGGATTGATCCATACAGCAGCTGCCTCCTGGTCTAATCTTCTTCTCAATTCCAACACTTTCCCCTAAATTCAGCATCTTCTCTTTACGGTGGAGAAATGGAAAGAAACGTTGCTCTTTAACTGGTTGTTCATGCTGTTGCCACTTCTCAACTGAAAATTACCTGGAATTTGATTTAAGAACATTCAGAAGACAATGACAAATTCTCAAGTGCTGAGAGGCGCACTCTAAACCCCAGCGGCAAACACTTCAGGATTTCGAGTGACAGGGATGATCAAAGGATTTTTTTCGGTTTCAAATGTTCGATTTTGGGATTTGTTTGGGTAGGAAAAGTTTAGCAAGTATTTTTTGGGCAGCTTGATTTCAGTAGGGATTATTTTGGGCATTCAAAACAATCTGAAGATTCATAATAGTTGTTTCATTTAACGCTTCCTGGAAATTTTTATGGCTCGGCACGAGATTTTTGCTGGTTAAATTTTGGTCCAGCGAGTTCTGTGGGTTTTGATTGAAGCCCTACAGATTTTAGGGGGTTTTGATTTTTTCCCCATTGGATCATCCCTGTCACTTAAACTCCGGAGTAGCCCCCACCCCTCGCCCCCCACTGGGCTCTAAACACACACACATTGGACAACTTTAAAACGGTAGGAAAATCCAAGCGTTTTCGCTTCCTTACGGATTTAAAGTTACAGTGGAACTTAAGTTTAATATACCACAATCCTTTAGCGGCATAGAACAAAGGAGGACTGTGTAAATAACTTTTGCTTGAACTAACGTCATTATTGATGAGCGAGCAAGTTCTTGCGATCGAAAAGCAGTTTCGTTAAATGGAACAAAAATCTGAAACCAGATTCAGATACCAATCTGAACGATCCAATTACGGAGGTGGATCGTTCAGATTGCAATCTTAGATTGGTTTCGTCCTTGACGCAATGAAAAATCAAATTTCGCATCGCAAAACCCGGATTTAGATTGGTCAAAAGGAACGCAACCCAAAACAGTAACGTATTTCAATCGTCTTCGCCTGTCCACAAGAAAACGCTTAAACGATAGAAATACGACTGCATCCCTTACACGGCATGCGCTGTATGGTGTAACAAAAAATCTAAATAACCTAAATAATCAAAAAACAGTTCCAATTTAGCTTAAAAAGTTTAATTTTCGTTCTGTGTAACAGATAAATTGGTGTGAAGTGGGTTTGATCTCAGCCAGAGTGGTTACCAGACAAGGACTAACAAAACTCGCCAAGAGATCAAAGGCATTAAAAATCGAATTTGAACCACCAATTACTTGGTTTTATTTTCTTGGAATTATTAAGTTGACCATAAAGTTATAGTAGTATCAACCAACTTACACTAATGGGTCACTTTATACTTTCCGACTTAATACACAGGGCCTTTTAACACCAATAAATATTCTCCAAAGGCATTAATAAGTGATCGGGATTCTTTATTAGGGATAACAGCTATTATAATAACTGGAGAGTTCCAGAAACCATAGCTATGAGAACATCATAAATACAAGACTGTAGAATACGCATGAAAGTACGAAAGCATTTTTTACATTACCATTAATATCATGAGAAGTTATAGTCGTCTATAAGTGGTCGCGTACAAATGTAAAAAAATAAGAATATTCTGCCAAACAGTCGTTTTTAGTGTCGTCACAAAACGCTCCTCCCCACAAACCGTTTGTGGGAAGGAGCGTTGTGTGACGACACTAAAAACGGCTGTGTAGCAGACTAAACTAAGAGGCAATAAGACTTTGATTTGAATCGAGTTTTTCCTTTATGAAAGAATCAATACAGAAGTTGTTCTTTCATCGTTTATTACAACTTGATAATCATATACATCGAATAAACCGCAAGTATGAAAGCAACATGCTTTAGAAATCTTTTAGAGTTGAGAACTTAAAAAGGTTGTCAAAGCACCAAAAAACGTTTTTTTAACTTAATGAATAATCGTCAGAAACATGGGTCATATGATTTTCATAATGTTGAAGAAGAAGAGCCTCACTACTCATCTCCTCTTGACAAATCCAACAGCTGTGTTTCTCAATAATGACCGATCGTGCACCTGTTACACCAGTGTTTCCGGTTTCTCTCTGTGTCTGCTGGTTCTCTGTAAAGCCTGTGCCCCTGACATCAACGTTTTCACTTCCTGCTCTCTTTCGTTTACAGGATTCCAATCGTTTGGACAGGCATTTGTTTTTCTGGGAAAATTTAGGTGACCTTTCCTGAGTGTGCAATCTTTCATGACTCCTCAGGTTTCCTGATTGGTTGAAACACTTGCCACACTGTTTACATTCAAAAGGCTTTTCCCCAGTGTGAACTCTTTCGTGACTCCTTAGGCTTCCTGCTTCGCTAAAACACTTGCCACACTGTTTACATTCGTAAGGTTTTTCCCCGGTGTGAACTCTTTCATGTCTTCTTAGGCCTCCTGCTTCACTAAAACACTTCCCACAGTGTTTACATTCATAAGGCTTTTCCCCAGTGTGAACTCTTTCATGAGTCCTTAGGCTTACCGCAACACTAAAACACTTGCCACACTGTTTACATTCAAAAGGCTTTTCCCTAGTGTGAACTCTTTCATGAGTCCTTAGGTGTTCTGCTTTACTAAAACACTTGCCACACTGTTTACATTCAAAAGGCTTTTCCCCGGTGTGAACTCTTACATGCATCCTTAGGCTTCCTGCTTCGCTAAAACACTTGCCACACTGTTTACATTCAAAACGCTTTTCCCCAGTGTGAACTATTTCATGTCTCCTTAGGCTTCCTGCTACACTAAAACACTTGCCACACTGTTTACATTCATAAGGCTTTTCCCCAGTGTGAACTCTTTCATGTCTCCTTAGGTTTCCTGCTTCGCTAAAACACTTGCCACACTGTTTACATTCATAAGGCTTTTCCCCAGTGTGAATTCTTTCATGAGTCTTTAAGCTTCCTGCTTTGCTAAAACACTTGCCACACTGTTTACATTCATAAGGCTTTTCCCCAGTGTGAACTCTTTCATGAGTCCTTAGGTTTCCTGCTTCACTAAAACACTTGCCACACTGTTTACATTCATAAGGCTTTTCCCCAGTGTGAACTCTTTTATGAGTCCTTAGGTTTCCTGCTTCACTAAAACACTTACCACACTGTTTACATCCATAAGGCTTTTCCCCAGTGTGAACTCTTTCATGCCTCCTTAGGTCTCCTGCTTGTCTAAAACACTTGCCACACTGTTTACATTCATATGGCTTTTCCCCAGTGTGGAATCTTTTATGAGCCATCAAGTGTCCTGCATTGTTAAAACACTTGCCACACTGCTGACACTCAAAGGACATTGAGGTTGCTCTGATTTAAAGGTTTTACAGTTAGGATACCTTTGGAAAGATGAAGAACCATAATTAGGTAAATACACACTATTTGTTTTGTTGCTGCCAGCATAACTTCTCCAGCCTGGCGGTGAGAGGCCTGAAGTGAGTAGTTTAAAGGTGGTGTTGCCAGGGACACATGGAAAATTAGAAAAGTTTTAAGACACCGGCTCATGCAAAAGTGGTTCCACACAATAAACCAGCTGATTACATACCTAAAATTCTACATAAACCCTTCAAACTAGAGAATCCATCAACTGACAACATGGGGCAGTTGATTATTTGTTGACTTTGTATTTGGATCTGAGAAATGCTTGTGGTTGGTAAAATAACACACTTTTAAAATAATGGTAATTAAGGTTCATCATACAGCATTCATACAGACAATATAGTGAAACCTGTATTACTACAAATCCTCCCTGGAGAGTACTAGGATTTATTCTAGGAATTGGCTTATTCTCTTACTCTTTGTAAGAGTCCAGTGGCCACCCTTGGTGTTGTTCTGTAGGTGGCCATTTTTCCAAGAAAGAGGGGTTCATATTTTAGCTAAAATAATGAATGTGATTTCAAGTCACACTTAAAAAGAGTAAATAATATCAATTTTTTTTTAAAACTGATTTTGGTCATTATATAAATTAGTTTAAGGGACACGATCAGCTATGAAACCACTGGTTTTGCCAGTTTGAAACACATTTATCTCAAACCAGAATTAAATTAAGAACTGCAATAACTACAACCCCGGACAAAACCTGTTGAGACAAATCGCGAAAATGCCTATTTTTTCCTGTCATCCCGGCAAAAACTGAAACCGCCGCCAAATGAATGCCCGATTTCCCCCCTTCCCTTATCCAAAGTTGTTTAGGATAGCATGGCAATTATACACGTTGGTTTTTAGACCAAGGCAACTTTGAATAGGGGGTGGGGAGGGGGTTTACTTTTTGTGTTTAGGGGAGACGGGAGTAGGGCGCAAAAGTTAGAAAATAGATGGAATTGTCTCAACAGTTTTGTCCGGGGTTGTCTGTGAAGGCCAGTTGTTCAAATCGCTGTAACTTCGCGATGTAAGGTCGGAGGGTATTGATTTTTTGCACAGATGTTGTACTTGTCTAAAGCTTTGTGACTACGAAAGAAGGTGTCATAAAAAGAATTAGGACGCATTAATTATGCACTTAGAAATTTAGCCATAAATTAGAGACCTTATACCTAAATGAGACAGAAATCATGCTCTTTACAGAAAAAGTATTGAAATTAATTGTGGTTGGTGGCCACGGTTAAGGAGTTACTGTGTGTCATAAGTATGATATCTTAATAGGAGCCTTACCTCCGGCCTTTTTACCAACGTTAATTGTGCTTACATGTCGAATAAATTAGATAAGACTGGGTATTTATTATATTTGCGCAGCACAACTGTCCTGTTCAAAAATAATAGTGCGTGGTGTGCAGGTCATGCACGAGGACTCAAGAATGCGGCGGAGCAGTTAAAAATAACCCTTAGAGGTAGTGATACTTAGTTGCAGTGACAACTTTCTCCATGTAGTTAGAGTAGAACTGGAAAAGTAAGCTTCACCGAGTTAACAATACCCGCGTTTACTGAGTGTGTAATTAGAACAATTTACAACATATATACCAGATTATCTACTTGACAAAATAATGGAATCCATGCCGATAAAACCGTTAATTCTTCTATGACAACCAAGGCCAAAAGAACAAATATTAATGAAGAACTTCCAAAATGGGTAGAAATAGGATGTGTAGGGAAAGCAATGCCTCTTTGATCACAAATACAGCGAAAACATGTTGTCACGCGATGGCAGTTCTTTTGTGGCAAAAAACAGCGCATTTCATGACAATTACACCAGTGTCAAAAAGTTTTCCCTTGAGTAAAAAGGTCTTTTTAATGCTTGAAAATCAACAAAAAGGTTCTATATACTACGGAAAATGCTTGAAAGCACCGTAAACGCTTGAAATAAACGATTAACAGGCACGCACATGTTTATTCCAACGGTTAACAACGGTTAACAGCGGTTAACAGAATATATTAAAGGAAACTGATAGTCTAACTGTTGTTTTTCTTCAGAAAAGTTGTTAACCGTTGTTAACCGTCGTTAACCGATGTTTCTTTCCTCTGCGGTACTTTATTCGTTAAGTTAACCGTCTGCGAGAAAAACTACTCCGTTTTTGTTGCATAGCAAGCTCATCGAAGCACCTTACACATCAAGGGATTTCCCGTTATTGTTCCCGCGGGATCTGCGTGGAGAAATGAGAGATCCATCATACCACATTCCCGTTCGTACACAATTCCACATTTGCTGTAACTGACGCAATGTTCTCCTATTAAGTGTAGGATCTTTGCACTACACTTGGCGAACGACGTAATCACTGCTAAGGCAAATTACTCGCGGGATGGAAAAATGAGCCAAATTCGCGTGACTGTAAGTGACCAGATAAGCGCACTAACCTTCCTCTCACCTAGTGATTCATGCGATATTTCCGAGCCTCCTGAAAATGATTCGTCACTATCGGAAGTTCTCGAGAGATCCATTTTGTCTGGCGATTACATATCAATGTCATCATTTGAGCAGGCAAAGCGTCTACGGACACGTAAGCCGTTGAAAGTCATGCCCATGGTAACGTCACAGAGTAAATGTCATTTGGCAGGTCATGTAATCAGAGTGTTATAACTTCAATTTTTACTGTAAAAATTTTATTTCGCATTCAAAAGAAAAAAAAAGTATGCTGAAACAATGGCTTTTATCAATTTGACCAAAAGAGAGGACTATAACTTGAGGTAATTGCTATGAAAGTTAAAGAATACCGAAAACAGTCCGCAGACAACCCCGGACAAAACCTGTTGAGACAAATCGCGAAAATGCCTATTTTTTCCTGTCATCCCGGCAAAAACTGAAACCGCCGCCAAATGAATGCCCGATTTCCCCCCTTCCCTTATCCAAAGTTGTTTAGGATAGCATGGCAATTATACACGTTGGTTTTTAGACCAAGGCAACTTTGAATAGGGGGTGGAGAGGGGGTTTACTTTTTGTGTTTAGGGGAGACGGGAGTAGGGCGCAAAAGTTAGAAAATAGATGGAATTGTCTCAACAGTTTTGTCCGGGGTTGTAGCAGTAACCAATAGTTAGGAAGTGCGAGGGAACATTTGCATTTACCTTAGGAAAGGCTGCTGCCTAAGAGAATTTTTGGGAGCCCTTTGGGCTCCTAAAATAAAAAGCTACATTTCTAGTGGCCCATTAAAAAAAACAGTAACTTTATTAATATGTCACACTTCTAGCTCACGGTGCACTAATCTGTTAATTGATAATCTTCAAAGTTATTATTTATCAAACTGAAGGGCACAAATAGTAGCATACGGTAGTAAAGGATCAACTAACATTCAAGGGCCAATCTCTTTTTTCCTGTACTAGAGATATTATTTGCTTTATTGCATTTCAAGAACAGACCCCTACAGCCAGAGTACCTAAACCTAGTTTTAATTAGTTCATCAGAATGACCATATTGATAGTGTCTGTATCTAAAGTTGACAATCCTGACCTCTTCCTCGAAACTTCATTCTCTCTCCTTGAAACGCAGACAATTTTGTCTCATTACACAACGCTAATGAGCATTGCATGATGAGATGAAAACAGAAGAATACTTCAAACTCCAACAGATTGAGTTTCAAAATGCAAACATTGAGTCTTGAGTTTCGAGAAACAAGCATCTTTTATATTTATTACTTGAACGGATTTTGAGACACGATTTATTTCTCAAGAAAAAGAAAATCAACCATTCACAAAAACAACAAACGGTACAGCCAAGAGCACTCGCATGTACAAGTGCATATGCAAAGTTCATAAAATGGGGCCACCGAAAGGTTTTTTATCTTAAAGTTTGGAAAATTGACTCAGTATTTTTGTATGAAGTCTAACTTTTGAACAATCAAAACTGTTTTTATACTTGTCAAGGTATGTATTTACATGCTTTACACTAAGCAGTGTCAAGGCTACTGCCTAATGGGGGCCTGGTCGCCACAGGCTCCTATAATAATTATTTACTTATGGGCGACCAAAATTTGAAACAAGAAGCCCGAACGGATGCATAAAAATCATGATTCTCAGGCTACCTTCCGTTAAATGAACAACAAAATTCCCTACTCATTCTTCACTTTTGAAACAAAAAAAGAAAACGTTTGGTTGTCAGCCATAGGAAAAAATTTTTCTGCCAATAAAAGGTAAACAAACAAGCACGTGTCTTGCTGCAGTGTAGTTGAAGTTTTTTGTCTGAAAATGGCTTCAAATGAATTTAATAGTCTTAGAAAAACCGTCAATAATAAAATCAAGACCTTTTCCCCACCAATAGAAATGTTAGGCCACTATTGCATGTAGTAAAATGATACAAAGTGGTGATGCATAGAAAAGCAAGAAATTTCATTTACACAGGACAAAAAGTATTTTATTTTTAATTCTGCAAGTTTGTAGTGGTTTCTATCTTGCTACAAACATGAATGGTACACTCAGAGGTTTATTTTATCGTTTATTCAGCGTTATCTACGTCTCCCTATTTTTTGCTGTACGTTTTGTGAAAACTTTTGAAAGGCTTGCAAAAACATTTCAGTTTTTGAAAATCTTCATGGCGGTTATTCAAGAACATTTAGACATAGACATCAAGGCTGTGCTCTAAGGAAAATTTCAAGGAGCCCTTCGGGCTCACAAGCATTTTAGTTAAGGTGCCCAGACCTCAAAGTTGGTCGCCCGAATAAAAATTTCGGGGAGCCCTTCGGGCTCCCAAGCATTCCAGCTGGGGTGCCCGAGTAATGAGGAAGTTTTGTACGCACATGAATCTTACTGGCCTGCTGATCACCAAACTCGGTAATTTTAGCTTTTGGGTTCCACAAAAACCCGCATGTTGTCTTATGAAACCCATCAAAGTTTTCATGCCATTTAGATTTAAAACCAGAAACGTGAGCAATGCCGTCGAATTGTTTAGGTTTTAAAGAGGGAAAAGTAAAAAATTTCAGCAGGTTTACGTAAACTTCATTAAGATCTTTGGGTAAAACATAGGAAAACTGTGCTTTTTACCAGTAATACTAAACTTGAAAATAAATTTTCAAAGGGTGAATCAATGCGGCATGAAATATACGCGCCAGATCGAACTCAAGTTCCCGTGAAAAATTCCGTGTGACCACCTTGGCCCCAAATCTATTGTTTTAATAAAAAATAAGCCATCTTTAATTTTCTTTTCTATATTATCAGTGAATCTTTTAGGATAATTGAGCTTTTCGTGGATACGGTCGAAGCGTAAACCAGCTCTTCTTTCCGTGTTTTTATTTTTTTTTTTGGCCGCTAAATTTAGCCTATATATGCATGCATTCGAATTTAGTTTTCGATGCGAAAAATGCCAAGACAACGTGGAACTGCCCTGGTTCTAAAACAACAATAAAAACGATCAGAGCGATCATATCTTTTCTTTTTATATTTCGTTATCGTATGTAAAGGTAAGAAAACAATCATAAGTTATGTTTTAGCCGAGCAGACAAAGCAGCCAAAAACCGTAAAAACATTATATTTGCATACTGGTCAATACAGCAACATCCGTTTTATATAAAAATAAATTATTCCGCATTGCCAGCCGCGCTCTACGTCTGTCAGAAAAGTATTGACAGTTTCTCCTAAAAACTGTACATAATGAACCATTCTATCTGAAAGAAAAAATTTTAAAACTGTTTTAAGAAGCGGTAGAAATCGAAATCCGTGCCGCTT
>CALNXK010000066.1:560000-577500 GCA_942486035.1 Porites lobata
CTTAATCGAACCAAATCCTTCGATTGAGTTCGATTAAGTTCGATTAGCGAACAGCAGTTCAAGTGGTTACGCCGGGACCAATATCGGGAGCAAGTACAGTGCAAGACATAAATGCCGGATTGGTCGTTTTCATGACAGTATAAAATAAAGACGGTTTATCGGCCGCCGTCCAGGCACAGACAGACGGCTACTCCCTCATCAAAATACGCCAACATAGACAGATTAGCCTGTGTGAGGGGCGTTTGAAAGGGAATGGAAAGGGGGTTTTGAGCGCGAAAGAAACGCGAGGCGCCAAAAAACCCCTTTCCCTTCCCTTTCAAGCACCTGCCACGCAGGCCATAGACGGATTAGTTCGACTCCAGTAACTTCAGTTTGATACTAAATGCAGACAAATCCAGCTTACATAGGCTTGAATTAAACGAAAACGAGGCGCACGAAGTAGTATCCAGGGTATGTAAGAGAAACTAAATCTGAACAGTTCTTTAAGGAGCTTGGCTTGACAGACTCTTGACGTTCGGATGATAATATTTCTATAACTTTAGTTTTATCTCAATGGGTGTTTGTATTTTTTTTCAGCTAACTGATTTTCTTGAATTAGCCATTCTTTTCAGCGGATATGATCACATTCACGTATTCAATATTCTCGGTCCAATCTGTACATTTGAATTTTTTTTTTCTGTGGGTAAAGTGTGAATTGACCTACAAGTCCCTTAGTATATTTGTGTTTAGACTTCACAGAAACTATAGGTTAAAAATTCTTATAATTTTATTTTACAAAATGCGGAGAATCAGAGATAACTGGTAAAACTTGTTTTACTATAATATTCTTAGGTCATCATACTAGATTGATGAAAAAAGAAAAACACGGCGAGAGGCGGTGATAAACATGGTAAACCAAAGTTTTTTTTCTATAAACCTAATGTAAACTATGCCTTATTTTCAAAATTAATTGTGTCGAATACCAAACTTTCAAAACGATCACAAAATTGTCTAATCTTGGCTATCACAACCTAATATCCGGACACTGACGCGTCCAAAAAATCCAGATTGTTTGAATTTTCGTGCTACCCGGAACAAACATTTGAAATAACTGGATTGATCCATGCAGCAGCTGCCTGCTACTCTGATCTTCTTCTCAATTGCAACACTTTCCCTTAAATTCAGCGTCTTCTCTTCACGGTGGAGAAATGGAAAGAAACGTTGCTCTTTAACTAGTGGTGGTTCAGGCTACTGCCATTTTACCACTTGTCAACTTAAAACTATCTGGAATTTGATTCAAGAACATTCAGAAGACAATTACAAATTCTCAAGTGCTGAGAAGCGCGCTCTAAACCCCAGCGGGGGGCGGCAATACGGATTTCAAGTGACAGGGATGATCAAAGGATTTTTTTCGCTTTCAAATTTTCGATTTCGGGATTTGTTTGGGTAGGAAAAATTTGACAAGTATTTATTGGGCAGCTTGATTTAAGTAGGGATTGTTTTGGGTATTCAAAACAATCTGAAGATTCATGATAGTTATATCATTTAACGCTTCCTGGAAATTTTTATGGCTCGGCACGGTATTTTTTTGCTGGTTAAATTTTGGTCCAGGAAGTTGTTTGGGTTTTGTTTAAAGCCCTAGGAATTTTGGCGGGTTTTGATTTTTTCCCCATTCGATCATCCCTGTCACTTGAACTTCGGAGTACCCCCCGTCCCGCGCCGAATGGGCTCTTAGCACACACACATTAACCAACTTTAAAACGGTAGGAAAATCCAAGCGTTTTCGCTTCCTTACGGAAGTTTAATATACCACAATCCTTTAGCGGCACAGAACAAAGGAGGAATATAAATAACTTTTGCCTGAACTAACATCATTATTGATGAGCGAGCAAGTTCTTGCGATCGAAAAGCAGCTTCGTTAAATGGAACACTTTATACTGTCCCACTTGATACATAGGGCCTTTAAACACCAATAAATATTCTCCAAAGTCATTAATAAGCGATTATAAAATAACTAAGATACTACGCGCGCTCTGATTGGCCGAGAGGCGTGTTTGCATGAGAGTATGTAAACATGGTTGTGACGTCAACTTGTTTGACTTTCCGCGCTAATCACGCAAGCACGAATTTGAAAAAGGTTTTGAGTCGAAAAAC
This sequence comes from Porites lobata, assembly GCA_942486035.1. Classification (NCBI taxonomy): domain Eukaryota; kingdom Metazoa; phylum Cnidaria; class Anthozoa; order Scleractinia; family Poritidae; genus Porites; species Porites lobata. Next base: position 562,134 of record CALNXK010000066.1, read on the forward strand.
TCGACAAGTTTACTTTATTCACCCATTTCCTCGTCGGTTGAAACTTGGAAAATCTTTAGAAACATGCTATGTCAATTTTTTTTTCGCCTGAGGGGACAGTTTAAGCGAGAAAAACCCGGAAAACCTGGAAAGCACCTTTTTTGCAAAACAAAGACTGATTACGCGTACAAGCTTCGTGTACAAGACTTCGCGACTGGTAAGAATTTCTCTTTTAATCAATGCTCTAAACAAGAGCGTTTTGCTTTTTTCTCGGGAAAGTTATTTTATAAAAGCAATAGAAAACTTTTTTCCTGTGTTTGCATATCCTGATATAAACACTCGAGGGGTTGGGAGAATTCTCGACAGTTATGCAAACCTTCGACTTCGTCTCGGGTTTCCATAACTGTCTCGAATTCTCCCAACCCCTCTCGTGTTTATACCAGGCTATGCAAACAAGGAAATCGTTTTCTATTGCTTAATTAGTATTCTTTATTAGGGGTAACAGTTATTATAATAACTGGAGAGTTCCAGAAACCACGGCTACGAGAACATCATAAATACAAGACTGTAGAATATGGATGAAAGTAAGAAAGCCTTTTTTACATTGTAAGGAAAAAGTTTCTTTCCATTCATATCATGAGAAGTTAAAGTCTGTAAGTGGTCACGTACAAATGTAAACCTTAAAATTAAGCAACGCTCATCCCACAAACCGTTTGTGGGGAGGAGCCTTGCGTGACGACACTAAAAACGGCTCTGTAGCAGACTAAACTAAGAGGCACGAAGACTTTGATTTAAATCGAGTTTTTCCTTTATGGAAGAATTAATACAGAAGTTGTCCCTTCATCGTTTATTCCAACTTGACAATCATGCACATCAAATGAACCACAAGTATAAAAGCAAGATGCTCTAAAAATTGAATTGAATCTTTAAGAGCTGCAAAAATAAAAAATGTTGCCAAAGCACGACAAAAAAACTAACAAAAGAGAAGAACTTAAAAGGACCACAACGTTTTTTTAACTTCAAGAATAATCGTCACAAACATGGGTCATATGATTTTCATAATGTTGAAGAAGAAGAGCCTCACTACTCATCTCCTCTTGACAGATCCAACATCTGTGTTTCTCAATAATGACCGATCGTGCATCTGTTACACCATTGTTTCCGGTTTCTCCCTGTGTCTGCTGGTTCTCTGTAAAACCTGTGGCCCTGACATCAACGTTTTCACTTCCTTCTCTCTTCTGTTTAAAGGATTCCAAACGTTTGGACAGACGTTTCTTTTTCTGGGAAAACTCATGTGACCTTTCACGAGAGTGGAATCTTTCATGACTCCTCAGGTTTCCTGCTTGGTTAAAACACTTGCCACACTGTTTACATTCGTAAGGCTTTTCACCAGTGTGAACTCTTTCGTGAGTCCTTAGGTATTCTGCTACACTAAAACACTTACCACACTGTCTACATTCGTAAGGTTTTTCCCCCGTATGGAATCTTTGATGAACCTTTAGATGTTCGGCTCGGCTAAAACACTTACCACACTGTATACATTCATAAGGCTTTTCTCCGGTGTGAACTCTTTCATGAGTCCTTAGGACTCCTGATCTGTTAAAACACTTGCCACACTGTTTACATTCAAAAGGCTTTTCCCCAGTGTGAAGTCTTTCATGTCTCCTTAAGTTTCCTGCTTGGTTAAAACACTTGCTACACTGTTTACACTCATACGGCTTTTCTCCAGTGTGAACTCTTTCATGAATCCTTAGCATTCCTGCTTCACTAAAACGCTTGCCACACTGTTTACATTCATAAGGCTTTTCCCCTGAGTGAACTCTTTCATGAGTTCTTAGGTTTCCTGCTACACTAAAACACTTGCCACACTGTTTACATTCAAAAGGCTTTTCCCCAGTGTGAACTCTTTCATGAGTTTTTAGGTTTCTTGTTCCACTAAAACACTTACCACACTGTCTACATTCGTAAGGTTTTTCCCTGTATGGAATCTTTGATGAACCTTTAGCTGTCCTGTTTGGCTAAAACACTTGCCACACTGTTTACATTCATATGACTTTTCACCAGTGTGAACTCTTTTGTGAGTCCTTAGGCTTCCTGCTTCGCTAAAACACTTGCCACACTGTTTACATTCGTAAGGTTTTTCCCCAGTGTGAACTCTTTCATGTCTCATTAGGTTTCCTGATACACTAAAACACTTGCCACACTGTTTACATTCAAAAGGCTTTTCACCAGTGTGGATTCTTTCATGTTTCTTCAGGCTATCTGCCAAAGTAAAACACTTGCCACACTGTTTACATTCATGACGTTTTTCTTTAGTGTGAACTCTTTCATGGCTCTTTAGGTTTACTGCTCGGCCAAAACACTTTCCACACTGTTTACATTCATATGGCTTTTCCCCAGTGTGAACTCTTTCATGTCTCCTTACGCTTCCTGCTTGACTAAAACACTTGCCACACTGTTTACATCTATAAGGCTTTTCCCCAGTGTGAACTTTTTCATGAGTCCTTAGGTGTCGTGCTTCCCTAAAACACTTGCCACACTGTTTGCATTCATAAGGCTTTTCCCCAGTGTGAACTCTTTCATGAGTCCTTAGGTGTCCTGCTTGGCTAAAACACTTGCCACACTGTTTACATTGATATGGCTTTTCCCCAGTGCGGAATCTTTTATGAGCCCTAACATGCCCTGCATTGTTAACACACTTGCCACTCTGCTGACACTCAAAGGACATTGAGGTTGCTCTGATTTAAAGGTTTTACAGTTAGGATACCTTTGGAAAGATGAAGAACCATGATTAGGTAAATACAGATTATTTGTTTTGTTGCCACCAGCATAACCTTTGCGGCCTGGTGGTGAGAGGCCTGAAGTGAGTAGTTTAAAGGTGGTGTTGTCAGGGACATGTGGAAAATTAGAAAACTTTTAAGACACCTGCTCATGAAAAAGTGGTTCCACATAATAAACCAGCTGATTACATACCTAAAATTCTACATGAACCCTTCAAACTAGAGAATCCATCAATATATTGGTTAGCTGATTATTTGTTGACTTTGTATTTGGATCTAGAGTTCCTTATGGTTTGTAAAATAACACACTTTTAAAATAATGGTAATTGAGGTTCATCATACAGAATTCATATTATTGTAGACAATATAGTTGAACGCAGTGTATTACCATAAATCCTCTATTAAGCTCCCTGGGGGCCTTTTCATTTCAAGCATGTTTGATGGGGGAGATTAACAGAGAGGGAGGATTATTAGAAAGGGGGGGAGGGAAAACATCGAGAATCTCAAATCAGATCTAAAAATTCTAATTTTGGCTTATACCACCCAAACAACCATTTAGGTGATCTATTTCAAGAAATGATATTAAGAAATCCCCAAGCGCTTTACATTTTGAGAAGTTTGGAAAAGTTCGAAAAATTCCATAAAAATAAATTTTTTAATTCGAGAAATTGCTGCAAATTTCAACAATTTTCAGGGAAGCAGTACAAGTGCGCAAAAGCTCCTAACTGGTAACTGCATGTGCAACATCAAGTCAATACCCAAAACTTTAAGACTGCATAAAAATGTCCCGCAAAATAACTTTTGTAATACAGTTTTAAAATATGATTGTACTACATGAAAGAGCTGTGCATCAATTTTTTAACGATATCCATACATCATCGAAAGAAAAGGTTATGAGAATTACACCTTTTGCTGTTCATTACGAGAAAATATGCATTCATTTGCATGAAAAGGCGACCAATAGCGCAGAGATCCATTCATTAGAGCAAAAAAAGGAACATTTGCACATAAATCAGATTTAATTATGATTTTTGCATAATTAATCAACATATTTCAATAACATTTTTGGGCATTCATATGCGTCATTCGGCATACAAAAGAGAAAATTATAATTATACTTCCATTAACGCCAAAATGCAAGTCATTAACACCATCTTGAAAGTCAATAGATAAACATTGAAGTGCAAGTAATGCTCATTAACATTTTTATGATGAATCTGCTTTATGTAAATGTTCATTGTTTCGTGCTAATGAATGTATCTTTGTGCTATTGGTCGCCGTTTCACGCAAATAAATGTGTATTTTCTCTTATTGAACAGCAGAAGGTGTCATAAATGATCAACTGAGAGAGAATGCTTTGATCGTTTATGAAATTCTCTCAACTCATTCTTTAAGGAAATATATAGAGATCAGTTTGGAGAATTTGTAAGTGGATATAGGGACTTAAAGGGTTAACGTGACTAACACTTACAGTTATCTTTAACCAAAATGGCTTGGTGGGTCACTAGAATGAAAAAGATATAAGGCATCTGAGTATCAGACAGCCTTAACAAAGACATATAACGATACGTTTTAAAGAACAAGTGTTTAAGGTATATATTTTAATGGTTCAGTATCTTGGTGGGCTTTACAGTCAAACCTGTGCAGGGCTCAAAGTTAGCGACTAATTGGTCGCATATGCGACTGGATTTTTGGTTGTGCGCCTAAAAATTCATGTGTAATCGCACCTGTGCACTGTAAAACCCAAAGCACAGTGCGACTGACTGACTTCCGACTATACTTAGGAACTCGAACTAGAAAGACGGTGTATGTTTAATTGGTCTTTTCTCCCAATGGATTATACGAACTCGAATGTTCTTTTTCATTACGATGTCTTACTCCTTCCCAGATTCTTCTGTTTTGTAATAAACACCGCTGACACATGCAAATACAGTCGACTCCCTTTAACGCGAATCCTCGCTAACTCGAACCTCGCACTAACTCGTACCAAAATCGATTTCCCCTGGATTTCCGCCATACATTCACCATAATTTTACCTTCGGTAACTCGAACCCTCGATAACTCGAACTCCCGCTAACTCAAACCAATTTTCATTTCCCCCTCAGGTCATTTTCTATATAATTTTATCCTTGATAACTCGAACCATGTTTTGAGCCCTTAAAAAGTCGGGAAAAAAGCTGTCAACTGAAGTCCGAAACATTGAATTTTGGACTTCCTATTGACGTGTTGTAGGAGTATAGTTTACTAGTGGAGGCTGATATTGATTGTCACAGGCTAGCAGCTTTACTTCTTAAAACAGTAAAACGCATGCTCTGTTTAGCCTATGGTTTGTTACGTTACGTTCTGATTTATAATCTAGAAGTATCTTTTAATTTTCACTTGACATTTCTACAATTAAATGTGATTAAAATATTCACTGTGCAGTAAAGACTGTTTTTTACCTTACTCTCTGCCATTTTCTTCGAGCTCCCGATAACTCGAACTCCCGATAACTCAAACCTTTGAGATTTCCCTTGAAGGTTCATGTTATCGGGAGTCGACTGTATAGGCTACGAACGAAACACATACTTTTAGCGCAATGGACGATCATGTCGAACGTTCAGTTTTAACGTCAATCAAAACAAAAACAGTGTGGATTAAGAGCCTTTTTTCCAGGTAAGAAAGTTTTTTAAGTCGTATTCCAGTTACATGTAAGTCATTGCGCGTTTAACAAATTCATTAAAGGTTATTTTTCATTCTCGTTTGAGATACTCATTGTTGTCAGTTTTGAATTGTTTTTCAAGTGTAAGTTTTCTTTAGTCACAACTGTACTGTCAAAAAGAGAAATTAGTATTAAAAATCACAACGGTATTACTGCATAGCAAATCGGCTGTGTTTTATCAATCACAAGACTGAAGTAAAAGTAACAAACTGAAGATGACAAATAAACGTGGTACTGTTAAGCTTTTTACTTTTTCTTTTGAAATAGATGCTCCTAACATTATAAGCTGTGCTCCTAAAATTTTCAGCTGTGCGCCTAAAATTTCGGCAGTGCGCCTATATCTGGTAGCACAAGTGCTCCCAAACTGAAATTTAAACTTTGAGCCCTGCTATGTACAATGGTAACCCTCGGGAAATGGCAAGGTAACCGTTATATACGGTTAGCATTAGGTAATATCAGCTGAAGTCAGATTGTTTCTTTCAGTAAAATTACATGAAGAACAACTTAAGTCCAATTTTACTGTGTAATATAAAAGTGAAATAGAAAAACTCCGCTGTGATGCTTTGAACCCGGGTCACTTGCTTTATAGCCTACATCCATATCCACTACACCAACGAGGACTAACTGCCAAATCCAGTAACTTTTAAAATATACATGTTCTTATATATGTCGTACCCCATTACAATATTTGAAAGTTAACCATTTTCAGTTTAGTGCTTAACCCTAATCACTGCAGATCAGTGCTTAATTCTCTACTGTGTTCTCTCCATAACTGGTGCTCTGTAGCTTTGGTTTCTTCAGCTATTCTAGCCTCATTCTACATTCCAGTCTCGTTCCATTATGGAAATAATGCATTGTGTAAAATTCATAAGGTGTCCAATCCGGCTTCACTCGATGTTATCTAACGCTAACCGTTATATACAGGGTGACTGCTATATACAGGTCAACTTTGCAGAAAATAAGGTGACTGAAAATTTTGGGAAGTTGTCCAGTGACTGTTATATACAGGCTATTTTCACTAGAGCCATTATATACAGGTTTGACTGTATTAAGATTGAGTAACTTGGTGTCTCGGTGGCTTATTAGTAATGAGCTTACGCAACAGGACGGCACAAAGAATATGACGGCAAAACGCCTGTGTGTGACAAACATGATGGGCCTATTAGCTGTGTGTTTTTATTGTTGTGATGTTCAATTAATATAATTGTGTTTTGATCTTGTACAAAAAGATCTTTTTAAAGGAAGGTGAAGTTTGGCAGAAACTGTTTTCAGACAAAGTTATTGTCACGCTTGTCATACAAGGTTTGCCGTCTTCTTCACTCTGCCGTCCCTTTGTGTAAGTTCACTAGTGACTTTCGAGACGCTGAGCCACTCTACCGATTATGCATTATTTACCTGGAAAATTGGCCCTGTATTCTGTAATTATGCCGTGGGCCGGGTATTCTGCAATGTAGCAACAATTAGTTTCCTTCTAGCTGTCCGTGACAGCCTTACCACCTCTAAATTCAAAAAGAAACTAAAACTTCACTTTTTAATCCTAAATTGAACTAGCGCAGGATTCTCATAGCTTATTGTTAGTTTATTTGTCACTAGTTATGTATCGGTCAAATCGAAGCTTCAACATGCCCCCCCCGGGCAACCCCCCGGGCATTTGACTTTTTTGAAAATTATTGTTCAAATTCCCCCCTACCCGGGCCAAAATGCCGTTCAAATGCCCCACACTAGGGTCCATTCAGGTGATCAAACGCCCCCACCCTACGAACAAAAGTCTCGTGCAAAGCGGCGGAAGTCGCTGCTACAAGGTCACTGAATGCTCAGCTTTTCTTCGTCATGCAACATACAAAGCGTTCTATAAAAAAGGATTCCACCTATTGAGATTTCTACATCATGACCATTTCACCGCTCACCTTATTACTTAACATACTTCCAGAAGGTCAAAGTAGTTGACCTGAGCTTGTTATTTTATTTCATTTTATGTTGTTGTATTGAATCGCCGGTATAGGTATTGTAATTCAATTTAAACACAACAATAAAATACATTCATACATTCAAAGCCTGAATCCAATTAAAAATTTTTAAATTTAAATACTTCAAATACGGCACAAAGCTTGCGTCAGCCCTTTCCTAATAACCAATTGGCCACAAAGGCACAATCTTTTCCACGAGAATCCTCTAACACCGCGTCCCCCATGATAGCTCACCACGCAAAACATTTTACATGAAATCGAGGGTGCAGTTCAAATTCCCCACCCCTAAAGCATGGGGATCAAATTCCCCACCCCCTGGAAGACTCTGATCATCAAATTCCCTCCTCTCCGGGGCGGCAAAGGTGTCAAATGCCCGGGGTATGCCCGGGGAGGGGCATGTTGAAGCTTCGATTTGACCGATACATTATGGACTGTTATAGGACTGCATGCATGAAAACTTATTTAATTTCAGTATTGTATCTTGTTTTAGTTTTGTACTTAAGCCTACAGTCTTCATTTCTATATAAAATAATTTCTGTCATTCTGACCACAAACCGTATAAGCCTCCGGCTTTGGCTTTAGTGAGTTTGTACTATATCATGAGCGATGGAATAATAAAATTAAAGTATCGCAGACGCTTAATCGCTTGTTGCTTGTTTGGGTTAAATGACGGTAAATTTCACAACCGAATGTATCCATAATGTAGTGAAAGCTTATCTTACCTTCAGTACCAAGGTCTTGTCTCTTTGATCAAATCACACAAGGGCAAATACAACCTAGAAATGGTCAATCTGAAAGATTCACACATTCGCCGCCGCCATCAATGATTTCAAATGTAGAAAGCGCACGGTGGACGATGGGAAGAGGGAAACTTTCCCGCTCTTTTCTTTTGCCTTCTCCCCAGCGCTAGCCTCCCTTTTCAAGCCAAACATGATACTTTTAGCCCCGGGGTCGGGGGGGGGGGTACTCCCTTATAAGGGCTTAATGGGGACGTGCGCCCAGACAGGGTATGTTTTTCGGGATTTTTGTCTTACAGTCAAACCAGGTCAAGCGTACCCCCCAAGAATCTATTAATCAATTTATTATTCAAAAGTTAAATCCGCTGCTAGTTGTAGATTTCAGATTGATCTCTGCATTCTTGTATGAGTAATGAGCCGTGAATTCACACGCGAGGCAGTTATGAAATTTCTACCAGCTCCATTTTCCTGAAATTGATGTAAATGTCTTCTGAGAAGCTTAATGCATTCACAGATTTCCAATCTGACCAAATACAGAGAAGTTCTCGTAAAATATTCACTGCTCATTACGCATGCAGAAATGCCGCTTTGAATTTGATACCAGTTACGGGAACGACTAACGGATTCATTTTTCAAATAATCAATTCACTGATAAAATATTGGGGGGTACGCTTGACTTGGTTTGACTGTAAACAGGGTATCGATTTTATCATTTTTTGTCTTAATCAGGGTATCGATTTTATCAGTTATTGTCTTAAACAGGATGTCTTAGCTCTTCTTGGACGATAAACAGCCTGCATGACTCTGTTGATCAAGCTGTAAATAGTTTTGTGATTGCCGATGGATTAAATAACAAAGAGTTTCGATATTTACTATTGTCTTACGCAGGGTATGGTTTCGAGTTAAATGTCTTAAACAGGGTATCAAAAATCGGAATTCTGTCTTTAACAGGGTAGGAAAATCAGCGGTTTTTGTCTTAAACAGGGTCAGGGTATGAGGGGCCGGGCCGCACCTCCCCACCCAAGGATATATCGAGTACCCCCCTGGGACTTTTGGCCACACAACACAAAAAAGAGGCATCTGCGGAGGAGGGAGGGTCGAAGGGCGAACTCACGAGCGGTGGACCTTTTTGTTTGTTTGTTTGTGTAGAGATTTCTGAGGTCTTCTAAGGTACTCGATAGCTGCACTTTCAGTACATTGTAACTGATTTTGATTTATTCTTTTTTCCTTCCATTAACGTGTAAATCCGGCATTTGCCGGAAAAGAGGTTAGGAAGCCACTAAGACGCTAAGAAGCGTGATGAGTTGGAGAGGGCCTGAGGAGGAGTGGGATAGGATTTGCTGGAAATAAACCTGTACGAATATTTCTGCCATACTGTACACATGTATACCTTATCAGGTTTCTATCTAGGGTATTTGAGGGGCAGAAGTTTCCCCCCCAAAAAATATATATATTGATATCACTGCAGTACATAAGTTACCCCTCTCTCTTGGTTACCCCCTGGGCGGTGGTCGCTTACAAAAACATATTCTAACTGGAAGGCTTATACTGGAGAGAGAGAGAGAGTTCGAGACAGTCAATCACTATAGAAATTGCTCCAAACCTTACTCGTCGTCATAATGGTTGAAACTCCAGCTACCTACAGCATTGCAATGCATCTACAAAGACTTTAAATGAACTGTGCGTTGCTTCCAATTCAAAAAATTGAGGTGTTAGGATTTTATTAAGGCTACCTTGTATCAAAGCTCAAGTAAGGCTGTCGAACACCTCTTTCTATGACCAAGAAACGAGCACAGGCGGCGGTAACTAGTTTTGCGAGAAATATACACCTCACACAGGGGGGTGAACGACATTGATGCCCATTCCTTCGGATGCGGGAAGGGGGGTACTCCCTATGATGTCCTATACAGGAAGGCTCCGCCCGAAAGGAGTATCTTTCTCAGGCTTCAGGTATATGAAAGGGTTCGAAGGGACCGCTTAGGTAGATTTTGTGACTAGGGAAATCTGTCATTTGGGTCTGTAAAAGGGCCCAATAGGGTTAAAAAATGAATTTTATGGCTTTATAAAGTCGAGACTAACGTTGTCAACCTCGTCCCCAGGGCGCTTTTCCCTGGCCTTGGAGGTGGGGCGGGAAAAGCGCCCTGGGGACGAGGTTGTAACGTTGTCTTTTTGTGGGGAAACACCTGTCTATGAATAAATTCGTAGGGTAAAATTTTGCTTCTGCTCCATCTTTTAAAACGCCTATATCTTGGCTGTTTTAGAGGCGATTTAGATGAACTTTTACAGACATTGTGGTATGATATTATATTATTTTGGTAGATCACGCTTTACAGCGATGCTCTAATTAAGCCACAGTTGCACCAAATTGAGAAATCGTGAATTGTGTACAAGGTTGCGGAAAGAAAAGAAGACAGCACTCTGCAATTTTATTAATAAACTATCTATCAAAACCTGTAATGTGTCATGTATTTGAGCAGTTTTAAATTTAAAGTGTGCCTGCAAGATACAATCGTTTAAATGGGCAAAGTCTGTCATACCTGAAATTAACGCCATATATATATCTTTTTTAAAAGCCGGCGCTCTTTTTGAATTCCGGTCAATATATAGCACACTACAGCCTACCAAGTCTACCCCTCTGCAATGCCAGCTCGTGAAGTTTTCGTATCTGCGTGGAATTCTTGGACACAAAATTGTCTAAAAATTCAAGTGTTGACCCACTCATTCCACGCTTTAAATTTGTTCATGAGCTGTAATGCTTTCAAGGATTTTTGAGGCCAAAAAAAAAACGTATTTAGAGATTTGGTAGTAAATTTGGCTGAAATGTCTAAAGATTTCTTATTTCTATGTCCATTTTCTTTAAAATCACTGAAACGAAGTTGATTCAGAGCCTTTTTGTTACCTTTGAATGAACATTTTGTTCGCAGTCTGCGTGCCACATGTGCACGTGAACACTGTAAATTATGCGCTCATCTTTTATCCGGTTATGAATATCTCGTAAACCTGTCGATATCAGTCGTTGTACTTCATGTATACTCTTTAAATAAATGCATAACAATAAGCCCAAGATGTCCATCGCGACCGTAAGAGCCTCTTGACATGTAGGTTTGGGGACCCCAGGTCACCTGTCCATATAATCTCTGATTTTAATTTGATCACGTGATCGACTCTAAAGGTTCCAATGGTCCATTGTGCCATACTCCTTGATGGCTCTTGCAGTCGCGTTTTCCGTTTTCCACAATTGAGACCAGTGAGACGACTAGGAACGAGGCACATAAGTGGTTGACCCGCCACACGTTACCTCACCTATTTGGGGCTCCCATCTCCATGTAAACAGGCCCTAAGGACTTGGCTGAGAGGGTAGCCCGTCATACCCAGGACAACTTTTCTCCATAAAAACGGGGCGTAGGTTAAAAAGCGAAGCGCATAAAAATTAAGTACTTCAGCATAAACTGGTCTGTAGTAAGCGTGGATTTCTACTGTTGCGTAACTTTGACGTGGGTAAATAAAATAGAGGCAGAGGCAAAAGCTGAACATGGTTCAACTTTGCGACCTTCCATACATTGCCTCTATTGTACTCACTGTATCAAAGTAAATCATGAGAAACTCGTGTATACTAGTCTAGCAATATTTTGGTTGCCGTCAATGCGTCAACACTACATTTGAAGGAGACAAACATACCGAAATATTCCTCTATACCTCTATCATATGGGTAACTTTCTACTGCGAACAGTTCCCTTGGATTCAAAGAAACCAAACATAAAACCGTAAATCCTCTTCTATTTATTTCAAGCCCATTTCAGGGGGGGTGGGGGGGAGGGATAGAGCCGGGGTCTTATTTGATTTAGAAAAGGGAATGGAATCAGTTTTTCATTAAAAACTAGAATACAGAGTGGAAAAGCTCAAGAACAAGAAGGTTGGAGATCAGAAACAAATCCGAACTTCCAGTTGGTAAACAAATCATCATGGATCAGTCCACACGAAGTTTTACAGCCGTGATTGATTAATAAAGTGAATCATTAATTTTATTAATAAAGAATAACTATGGGAGGGGAGGAGGGGGTTAATAGACAGGCGGGCTTAGTAACTTTCTTCCTCTAAGGCTAATAAAAATGATGTCACACGGGACGATTCGCAACGACGATTTCTAGTGCAGTACAGTGTTGCAATGTTGTTGCAACATTGTTTTGGAAGATTGCAACATTGTTCTAATATTGAAATGATGTGTTGCGCTGAAAGTCATTGTTGCGAATCGTCTTGTGTAACATCACCTTAAACAAGTACGAAATTCTTACAAAATTAAGAAATATTTAAATACCAAAGCTTGACTATGGCACAATCAGGGACAAGCTATGAAATACTCTCCAAAATATCTTGCATATTAATAGAGTTTAAATTGGCTAGTTATTATGAACGAGAATTAAACACTCCAGAAAATACCATAACATCCCATAATGCTCGTGTTTATCACCCCAAACGTTTGCATAAGCATTGTTTTCAGTTTCTCTTGGGCACATTTTAACTCCCAAGAGAAACTGAAAACAATGCGTATACAAAATTTTGGGGTGACAAACAAAGAGCATTATGGTATGTTATTGTATTTTCTAGAGTGGTCAATACTAACAGACAACCTTGTTCCCAGGTTCCTCTCCTCACCTAGGAACGAGGTTGCCAAAGCAACTACGAAGCCGGCGGGTGAAGCAATAACTTTACAAGTAGTCTCGTTTTCCTCAGGGATAGTTGAGCGAGCAGACCACATGAGTGCGCCCGAAAATTGTCACGCGACGAGAAAAGCAAGAAGCAGGTGAAAGACATTTTCCTTTGCCCTCTGCGTGTCACCTTCCTCACGCGCTCTTGATTTTGCTCGCTCCTCGCAGTCTGATAAATCATTCGATGATGAAATTGGAAAACTTAAAAAGTAAGTTTTCTTTGCTTGTTTCACAAGTGAAACAACGTAAGATTTTTGCGAACGGGAGGTTAGCGAAACGATGCGAAGACTGCTCACATCCAAAAACACCTTGCACGTAAGGGTTATCCATGGCTGCTGACTTCCGTATAGAACTGTAGTTTTCAAAAATTATTCTGTCTATCTACGAAAAATAAATTAACACATGAATTCGTCTAGCAGAAGCACAATATGAACTATATTAAAATTAAAGCCAACTGATGACCAGTCTCTATCGGAGATGAAACTAAATCTTAAATGGAAGCAAAGCCAATAAGGACTCCTTTATACAGGTACCAAAGTTGAGAGAAAAATTGCTGTCGCACAAGACTGTCGGTTGAAAAAGGTCCTTTTTGAAAGACAGCTTTTTTTAACTTAAAGGGCCATTTATACCTGCATGTTTCATATGATTTTCATAATGTTGCCAAAGAATAGCCTCACTACTCAACTCCTCTTGACAAATCCAACAGCAGTGGTTCTCAATGATGTCTGGCTGCTGGTCTTTACTCGTTGCAGTTTCTCTCGGAGACAAAGTGTTCCTTGTAAATCCTGAACTTGTACTACTTCCTGTTCTCTCACGCTTACGAAGAAAACATTGCGGCCGAATTTCGTTACTGTCACGTCTATTACATGTCCTATTTTTAGTGTGCAAGTTCTTAAGTCTCCTCAGGTCTCCCGCTCTGACAAAACATTTACAACATTGATGGGAAGTATACTACATTCATTAGACTTTTCGATCCCATAAAGCAATCCCATTCCATTTACTCCCTGCAAACTGGCATCCGTAGTTCACGATCTTCTATCTGCTAGTTTACAGAAGTCTTCAGTACCAACGTACCGTAGGGCATGGAAGCTTTATGAAGAATTTCAAATAAGTGTTTTACAGAGCTCACACATTTCTTGTCCAGTGTTGCCGGCCACATTGGCATCGTTTGTTGCACATTTATTTAATCGTAGATATGCTTCCTCCACAGTAAATACTTATGTTTCTGCCCCTGGGTATTTCCAACGCTTAGCCAGTCTACGGGATCCTACCAAAACGTTTTACATTAGTGACATGCTTAAAGGGTATGGTAAGATTGGTTAAAAACTGGACTCAAGGTTGCCTATTAAACTTCCCATTTTAGTTCGCATCATGAAAGGTTTAGATATTTTTTGTTTTTCAGTATGAATTATTTATGTTTAAGGCCATGTGTGCTATGGCATTTTTTGCACTTCTTCATATTGGGGAAATCACATTGTCAAAGCGAGACAGTGTCAATGGTAACCTTTTACAACTGGATCAAGTTCCTAAAAAACATAGTGGGAATGGCGATGTGGTTTCTCGATAATTACATTCACAAGCTAATGATCCTTTATTGACCAAGCTTTTTCGGTCAAGATGGCTGGATATTTGCCTCGTTCTTTTTTTGCGTTTTTATGGACCTCGACTTCGTCTCGGTCCATAAAAACGCAAAAGAAGAACTTGGCCAATATCCAGCCATCTTGACCTCACGCTTGGTCAATAACGCATATTTCTTTTTTTTCTCAGTGCGTGAGCGGGCGGTATTCAACAAATCCTGCAATCTGATTGGTTCCGGGAGCGGGCGGAACTTTCTCATCCGGCCAGGTCACGGCGGGCGGAATCGTTAGCATGCTTGCAGCCCTAAAATGTTCGGGTCTTTCGCACGCCTTTCGTTGTGTTTTAGAAAAAATAACAATATTATTCACCAGCCTAAGGTCGGTCCGTATTGGGAAAAACTGTGCCCTCTGTCTTGCCTTCACCAAGTGGTACTGTATCAATTGCCTACATTTTCGGCACTGGTCTTCCCAATTCAAAACAAATTTTCCCAATCAACTCACCCGGCCGAACCTTCACAGCAAACACTTTGTGATTGTAGTATCTTCGAGCGATCCCCTTGCAGACATGGAACATTTTACCCAAGACGCCATTACACGACTGGTTGTGATGAACTGAGATTTCGTCCGGTATACAACTGAATCAAAGATTGCTTCCTCGAGTTTTGGCCTCTAGAGGGGCAGCAAAGACCTCGACAGCTTTTTCGCGATTGCCCTGGTTTTGTATGACTACGCCTAGTAATTGACCAAAAAACTCGTGCATCACTTTCTCGACCAATAAGAGGCAAAACCAAAAGCAATTGTGAGTTGCTCGCAGCTGTTTTCCTGCGCTTAGCGTCGGTTGCGTGAATTTACTTTGAGTTCTGATTGGTTCAATCGACTGTCAGCGTTTGTTGTGATTGGTCAAGGTGAGGCAGCAGTTT
>CALNXK010000066.1:585000-660000 GCA_942486035.1 Porites lobata
AGTAATAGTAAATAATAATAATAATAAGACAACTCAAGCTAATTTAAGGAACTAATAAGTAATACCACTTGTTTCACCAGAGTATCTGGAAAATCAGCTTCAAATTTGATTACTCAAAAGATAATACTTTTATTCTCTCTTGAAAATATTATTCTTTAAATTTGAAGGTACAGATTCCCAGATCTTTGATCTGGAGAATTTAAAAGAAGACTTCCCAACATTAGTTGATACTCTTGGCCTAAAGAAATTGAGATTGTTGGCAAATCTTGTATTATATTTGTGGATATTAGATACCGGAGTCAGGACATTCGAGAAGACATCTGGAATGCTATCAGTATTATTCCATATATTGTGGGTAAAACATGATATTTTAAGCGCATATATACTCTCTAACTTGAGAATTTCAAGAAGTTTGTAATAAGGTCCCACACTCTCCCTTGAATGTGCAAAGAATATACTCCGAAGACATTTATTCTGCTTAGTGCGGATATAATTCAACCTGGAATTGCTGGCACAGCCCCAGACCATGATGCCATAGGACAGATAAGAATATACCGGAGCATAATACAATTGTTTCGTCATATGAAAATCTAAGTAATATCTCAATTTAGCAAGGATTCCAATATTTTAAAAAATTTTACTATTTATATGGTTTATCTGCTGTTCCCAATTAAGGTGCTTATCAATATAGACTCCTAAGTATTTAATGTAATTTTTTTTTGTTCAATGTTGTTTATATTAATACTTGGATTAGATCTGGGTGATGATTCTGGGTGATTATACTTTAACCGCCGACCGGTTAGCTCAGTAGGTAGAGCACGGGACTATCGTGCGGGAGGTCGTGGGTTCGAACCTCGGCCGGACCAACACTCAGGGTCTTTAAATAACTGAGAAGAAAGTGCTGCCTTTGCAACGACATCTGCAAATGGTTAAACTGTCTAGTCTTCTCAGATAAGGACGATAAACCGTAGGTCCCGTCTCACAGCCCTTGTTCGTAAAATGACCTCGTGGGACGTTAAAGAACCCACTGACACTGTTCCCGAAGAGTAGGGAACTTAGTCCCGGTTTTGTGGTCTGGCCTTCGTGTATGTGGTGGGTGAGATCATATATGGACTGATAGCGGCTGCCAGAGGCGCCCTTACAGGCTGACGTCTGATCTCACCCTAGAGAAAGAGTTGTAAACCGCCATGAACCGTATGGGATATGTGCGGTATATAAATCCATTACCACTCACATTACCATTACTAGCATATAGTTAGTCTTTGCAAAGTTTATAGATAGCTTATTTAAAGCACAATACTTATAGATTAGTTTCAGTTCGTGATTCATAACAGATTCAAGGTACTGCAAATTGTCGCTAGAGAAAAACAAATTAGTATCGTCAGCGAAGCTCTACACAGAGAGTTTATCAGTGCAATTAGGTAAATCATTTTCCTAGAGCAGTCCAAGAGATTGTAATTTTACAAGAAGTGTGGCATGATTCAAGCTGTCAAATGCTTTTGATAGATCTAAAAGTACCATAAGCATCAGTATTTTTTTTAATCCATTGCCTCTAACGCTTTATCAGTCATAAGCACTTTCAGGGTTTAACAAGAGTGCATAGCTTTGTTCCCGCTCTGATGTTCTGTGAGACGGTTGTTTTTATTCATGTAAGATGTCAGTTGGTTTAACGCAATTCGCTCACTTTCGATGCCGCTGGAAGCAACGAAACAGGACGGTTGTTGTTTTCGATCTCATGGTCACCGTCCTTAGGTAGAGGCACTACCTCTGATGTTTTTCAGTCAGCTGGAAAAACAGATGACAACAAGGAGCGGTTTACTACCAGTGTGAGAATTGGTAGGATACAAGGCAAGGCATCCTTAATGACCGACATTGGGAATCGATCGAAATCAATCGTGTTGGTTTTGTTACTACAGGTAGCAGATTATTCGAACAGCCGAACCAACCATACAATTGCGTGGGATAATTCTAAAATTATCACCACAAAACGGCGGTATCATCTAAATATATCACCACATCAACGCCTTTGTTTGCAAGGGCGGCACATCAACTCCGCCCTCGCTCCTTTGAACCGGGATGATGGCGGCCTTTTACTTAACATCTACTTGCACCTTATTAAAAGAAAACGACGTTAATTAGTGAGCATATAAGAAGACCCTTGTTGCTGAGTTAGATCACCTCTGATCAAGGCACTAGGGAGGAGTGTTGAAACGTTGGGCCGTGGACTTTTCAAGTTACCTCGATTGAAATTTACGTTCATTAAATCTTCAAGAGATACAAGAGCACGTGATCAATGCACGACTAAAAAGACCTGTGATCTAGTGCCGTCTTTGTTTGTTTGTTTGTTTGTTTTGCCGTTTTGCCGATTGTTGAAGGAAAGTCTAAATATTACGGTGGCCCATAAGTCCAAAACACAACTACTAATTCTCTAAACACAACAACAAATTTGTTAAACACAAAATGCAGTTAACTAAAAACAACAACAAATTCGCTAAACACGAATCGAAATCCACTAATTGCTAAACACAAAACACAACGAAGTCGTCGAGACACAATAACATTCAAACGTGACGTAATTCATGTCACTTACTCAGAGGACAAACCCGTCATGCCTTAACCGCTGACACAAGCAGAAGCATTCATTGTCACGTTCTGTCACGTTTGCTACCTTTCGCCGTGTTCACCTAGTTCACCTGGGCCGAGTTGCTCGAAGCAAGGTTAGTGTTAACCCGGGACAAATACCATGACAACCTATAGGTTTTAATAGGACTTAACCCGGGGTTAGCGCTAAACCTGCTTCGATCAACTCGGCCCTGGGCTTTTCGGATTCCCACTGTCGAACCATTAGGGACCAGTCATAATTTAAGTTGGAGGGGGGTGGAGGAGAAATTGGGGGCCTTCAATTTCTTTTGGGATGGAATATGGGGGCCTTAAAATGTCAAAAGATGACCTTGGGGGGGTCTTCAAGTTTCTTTTAAGTAGCATCCCTACTGAGCAGCATGATGTTTGAGTATTAAAGGACCTGATTTTCATTCAGTTTTACACAAAGTCCTATATTGTGTAATACTAAAACCAGGGGGGGCTGGCAGCGAGGTCTGGAACCGAGTTTACATGATCGCCCCAGTTAAGAAATTCGGCCGAGTGAGACTGAGTAGAAATTTTCTTTGAAAACAAATATGGCGGAGAATGCGGACATGGAAGGACGATGAGTTTTTACTCAGTTTTAAGTTTTCCCGCGTATAAATATCAAGAAAAGGTTTCTATGAACTTTTTTAATGGGCTTTTTGGACATCAGGAGGCGTGATGTATGAACAGTGCATGGGTGACTTCGCTTATCGTGATTCGCGATCTCGGCAAGTTCAGTTATAATTTTCGAGCGACCATCTTGCTCTATTTCTTATATTTTTCCACTTACAGTGGTATTAAGACTCTCTTCCTTATCTTAAACACATGCTACGAGCACAATATATTGGTATTAGTATTGCAACAGTCATATGTCAATTTTCATTAAACCACTGATTTTCTACTTCGCTGTTCGTAAGTTTGTTTGTGTACACCGGGAGGTACAACAAATATTTATGGGCGTAAATACAGAATACAGGACCAATGTAGTAAAAACCAGGGTAAATATTCCAATCACTTTGCTTCACATATACTGGGTCTGTCAATATAAGCTATTTTTAATATCAGAAGGCTGGGAGGGGTTTACTGAACCTTCAAAACCTTCACTGGAATGTCATTGGAGTGATAATAAATTTCCAACAGTAAAACCGTATTTAGTAGTTTTGTATTAGATAGTGACTCCGGTTTCAAGTATTTCCTTGAAATTGTTGGTACAGAAATTACCCTTTGGTTATGAATTATACTTGAAATGATTATAGTGGTTTAGTGTAAGAACAAGAGGCTAATTCAGTTGCTAATAAGAGTGAGTACATCAGGAAAGAGTATGCGTTGAGAACATCCCTTAAAGGACTGAAGTAAAAGAAACAGAAAAAAGAAAACTGAATGTTTTGCAAAGTTTATAAAGAGAACCAGAAGAGGCTTGAAAAATACACAACTTAAGTTTATTGTTTGTGTAAGTTATGAATCTGATTTACAGCTAAATTATACAAGGTAAAATTGATTTTTTATCAACCATCAAAAGAAGTTATTGTCGGGCTTGAGCCCTATCCTCTCAGCACTTCTTTCTATGATACTACCCTTAGTGTATTTGGTCTAGATGGGTATGTGCTGCTGATTTAGGGTGGTGACCATTTCACCCTTTAGAGTTTTGAACAAGGTGTCTGTTTGGGTTGTGAAGGTTGAAGAAAAAGCGGTCTATAGAGTAAAGTCTATTGGTACCACCATTTCCCCACCAAGTTTTGCCATGTTTCTAAGTTTAAAAGCTACCTTAATTCTGTATGCTAAAGGAAATGAATCAGGATTATAAATAAGGTCTCTTGGCTTAAAAAGGGTAGGGAAATGCACAATGTGTCCTACTACCCATACTCTCTTTCAGTGTAAGCCCAGGGAGGTGATCTCACATTTTAATACCCTTTTACCACTTGTTGTAACAACAAAGTCAGTGAAGGTTTATGGTCTCTGAAAAATATTTTTGCCAGCCTCAACACAAGTTTCTAACTGTTATTGTTGACTGCAAATAATATTATCTTAATAATCATTTTACATTTTTTTTCCAAGGCATCCTATGGTGTTTTCAATATCCACTAGTACAAGGCAATTTTTAAGTTGAGAGGGTTTACTTTGATTTCATTAACAGTAAACTACATTTTTACACAGACACAAACTAACCTGGCAGGCTGATGTCCAAAGGTGTAAACATTACATGCAATTATATTGCAAAAACTGATCACAGTGGCCAAAGGAAAGGCAAAAATACAAATGTCATCTTTTTGTAAATTTTATAAATTCCCTTTGAAGCATATTTAGCCAGATGTAGTCCTTGTCAAAACATGCAAACTTGAACATTTATTTTCTGACCT
Organism: Porites lobata; assembly: GCA_942486035.1. Classification (NCBI taxonomy): domain Eukaryota; kingdom Metazoa; phylum Cnidaria; class Anthozoa; order Scleractinia; family Poritidae; genus Porites; species Porites lobata. Next base: position 589,983 of record CALNXK010000066.1, read on the forward strand.
TAGCTAATCTTTTTTTAACCATACTCTTGTTCCAGTGGGTAGTGTAGTTTTTGGAATAAAATATTTACAGTTTTCCCTCTTTGTTAGCAACAAAACAAAACACAATTGAATGAGGACTCAAACTGAAGGCAGGGTAGTAACTGCTGTCATGAAAAGAGAATTCCAAACACACAAAATAATTACCCTTTCATTTGCCTATATCCATTTCTTAGAAACTACGGTAAAGTTTAAATTATGTCACACGAAGATAAGAACTTAAGCATATCAAGAGTGAAATCAATGATCTCTTGGCAAAATTTATTTAGCTTCTTGTACATAACAAAATACATGAACTACGAGATTTGACCATCTGCCACTCAATCATCCAAGGCAACTCTGCCAGGATAAGTTCACAATCAAGGATGAAGAATTAAGAATCTCAATCATAATTTCTTTTCGTCTTAAAAGGTGTAATGAAACCGTAAACAACTCTGACAACTCTTCTACTTGACCACGGCCAACGCGCTTTTTTTAATATCACGAAGGATTAATTTTTGGCCTTTTACTTGAAAATATAAACTCTTCTACATACGCATTGGAGGGTTGGCCCTTCTTCTAGTCTTGTGGGTCTTCTAAACAGAAACACAGCTTGAAAGCCTGTAGTGAGCCAAAAGGTCGGGCATCGAGGAACATGTACAATGACTGTTCACTAGTCTCATTCTTAGCGTAGTAAATCGCATGTAATGATAAACGCAAGACCAGAAGAAAGGAAAACGTAAGCTCCACATTACTGCCGAAAAAATCGGTTACAGCAAAGAAAGCAATGACCAACAGGACCAAAAGCGAATTCACTTCATCACACTGTCGAGTCGCTGCGAAGACGAACTTCTTGATGTTGTTGTTGTTCCCAGCCCGTTTCGCGCATGCTCGCTACAGTTCTCGAATGATTGACAGATTTCTTAACTGGGGCGATCATGGAAAGCCGAAAAGCGGCAAGATCAAAGGCCTTTGCCAGCCCCCCCTGACTAAAACAATTTAATCAGCATTTTTACAAAAAGATTTAATGCTCAAATAGTAGCTGCATCAACACAACATCCATTATTGTGTAACACTGAAACAATTTCCTGGGCATTTTAACAAATGATTACATGCCTAAAGTCATGTTATGCAATCTCACTATCCGAATCATTATTTCTAGATGAGGTTGATGTGGACTCACTGTCTGTGTCACCGTCAAGTTTTTTGCTATTAGAGCATGTACTGCTCATATAAAAAGCACTAAGCTTTGGCTGATTATCTTCTTTCTTCCTTGAAGCGGTCCTGTCGGCCTCTCACCTTTCGATGGCTTGTCTTATCTCAATTATGACACAATCACTGATATATGCTTGCTCTATAAGCTGTTTGAGAGGCTCTAGGTGAAATCTCTTTCTCAGTTTAGTGTGAAGTGCTTCTCTGTTGTTAGTTGGCACATTCGGAAGTGACAGTTAGTAAGAACGGTAAAGTAACGAAAATGTTATTTGTTATTACCATTTGGGTATTTATGTATAAGAAAGGGGGGCCCTTAAATCTTTTAACATGAAAGGAAGGAGGGGTACCTAAAAAACATGGGTGCTATTAGCGGGGGTCCGGAAAAAATTTGGAATAAAAAACAATTTCTCCTCCACTCCCCCCTCCAACTTAAATTATGACTGGTCCCTTAGTCATAACTAAAAAGACCTAACCTTTGTTGTTAGGGAATGGATGGATCACTTAAGTGCTTGAATGGTGCCAAAGAGCTTGAAGTTAAGTTTGCGTTTTGCTCCGAACGTGGATCAGCTGTTGATAAAGAGGAGATCCTAATACGACATTATTTTCGTCGTGGATTTAGTTTATCGTACCCATCCACATGCCAGGCGAAATTCTGACTATGGTTAGTTTACATGCATCCTCCTCAGTGCACGAGCCTTCCGCAAAGCGGGATCTACCCTGCGTAAAATACTCTCCCACCTTGCTTCTTGGTTCTTGAATGCCGTAATCCAACTGAAGGCAGTGCCATATAGCACCATCACCTAAGAGATTCGTAACCGGGGAGAAATGGTCCCTTGCGTTTTCAGAAAGGGTTGTTTTGACAATTTTGACATTCAAAAGGGTCAGCTAGCGTTTTCTGGAAGCAAAGAATTCGCTAGGAAGGCAACTTTCAGCTAGAAATTTGGGAACAGAGATTTTATTCCCTAAACTTTTTGGGCACTTCACTTTTCAGCTACGAAATACGAACGAATCAAATTCTTCTAGCTGATAATAAAATAAAATAAAAAACTCTTTAAACAGTCTTTGTTCATGAAAAGGAACTTAGAATTGCTCTGCTAAGGCTTTTAGTTAAATTTGTTCGTTGGGTGCCCCTAGAAATTCACCAGGCCATCCAACAAGAATTAGATAGGCCGGGTTGTATGAGGGATTATGTTTCAGTTAAGAAATCTTCAGCTTTTTCGCAACGGTGAATCCGAAAACCTTGGACGGTTTGACTCTCTCGAACAGATATTTAACCTAAGCATTTCGTTGGGTGCCCCTGAATTTCGCCACCATCACCACTTTTGTTACTGAATCAGGCTGTATGACATCTTTCCATTCTAAGGATGGGTGGAAGATAATTAGCAACTGAACCAGGCTGTATGACATCTTCCCACCCTTCAGCAATGTCTTGCCCTTTCTTCCGTCACAAAGACTGGGAGCTGTTTAATCTGACAAACTGGACTGAAATGCTTATTCTTCATTTGTTCATTGAAAGGCAGGATATTATCGAAGAGTGAACTCTCCTATACCCCCCTAATAAAATGTAGTGAATTGTTTTTGATAGGAGTGAATACAGTAAGAATATTCGCACCTTAAATTCGGAAGCACATTCAGAACATGAAATTATTTTATTCTGTAACCTCTTATCTACAGATTTGATAAAAACTATCCAGGTGATACAGTGCAGTCCTGCAGGCTTGGTTGAAGCTCAAATCAATGAAGCAATTTAGATTTGCTTCATTCATTGACAAAAAATACTCAGTATGTAATAAGATGATCACAAGGCTTTCTAAAGGTTACAAGCTGTGGAAATATTTCTATCCTCTCTAAGAGTGTCTTCCGGGGGGGGGGGGATACTTGGGTCAATTTTTGCTGGGTATGTGCTGCTGGCCTCTCCGAACCCCTACCCCATAATAGTCTATTCTGTGGCCAATCAAAGACCCCATCTTAGTCACTTTTGAGCAAATATCATTTTCGCTATCCCAACTTAGTCACTTTCTGATTATGCCTCTACCTTATAAAGCCTTTTAATTAGGTCATCCTCAAATGAATCGACACGTTTGTTAAATTAAATGTAGAACACTTTACTTTTCACGTACAGTACAAAACATTCTGGTACATTTGCTAGCCGTAAATATTCATAAACGTACCGTCATAAGTAGTTGAAAAGCAAACATTCTTCGTTAACGGGAACGTCATAATAGTCTCTTACATGGATAAAAACAATTTGATTATAACAAAATTATTTAGAACTTATAGATCAGAAGATTCATACTCCCAATAATTCTGCTTCCCAGAATTTTCTTATCCCAGAAATCCCGAAAATGTGCGACCCCATTCTGGTAACTGTACTAAAAATGAAACCCTATTATAGTCAACCCAGTCGTGAAAATGCAACCCCATCCAGCGGCACATCCCCATTAGCCTCTTATAAGGAAGTACCCCCTCCCCCATCCGGAGTGTCTTCTTGGGACAAGCTTTATGGAGTTGGAAGAGCGACTGTACCCGTACAGAAACCGACACATGCAGCACATGCCCCTCCTCCAAGCATAAGACAACCGGCAGCAACCACGATTGCTGATGGACCTGTCAATCCCCCAAAGGGAAGGCCTGCAAGAACAACCATTTGACAAAGTTTCCTTTTGTTTTGTTTTTTTTTTTACAAAAAGCATAAATTGTTGAATTAATGTTAAGGTAACGAGACGTTTGTAAAAAAATTGAAAAAGTTGATAACCATGACTAAGTGGCGTTCATGAGGATTTAGCTTCTTCCAAGTGGACTGAAATATTTTAGGTCTCTAATTTGTCCTCCATCACCCACTTGCAAATTCTTGACCAGTACCTGCATGGCCTGTTAAGTTTTTGTCAGATGCCATCTCAAAAGTGTATTAGAAACAAGAAAGAAACAAAGACCACTAAAACCCTTACTTGAGATGAGACCTAAGTCTCTTAGGGTCTTACTCAAGTCAATACTTAGGTCCTTTTAACTTGAGTGTAATCTTAGGGGAAAATCTTAAGACTTAAGGGGATGTTAAAAGCAAACACCCCAACTTAATTTTAGACTTCAGTAACTCAAGTCTTCAACTTTAGACTAAGATCAGAGTCAACGACTTAAGCAAGTCTAAGAGACATATGAATAAGTCTTATGGCTTAAGTAAGAATCTGAGAAACGGATCATTATGAGACTTAAACTGACGGTCTTTAGGTCTTGAGGGTCTTTATTTTCATGACACCCAACTTAAATCTTGACTGAAGTAGTTGTTTTTGAGTCAAACCCACCCCAAAAGGTATAAGGTTTTCCAGTGCATTTTTTTGAGATATTGCAGCCAAATTTCACGCAATACACAGCGATTATGTTATAGACCTTATTCATAAATGGCACCTGTTTTATTATTCTTTTGATAATGTGCAAATTAGCCTACCAAGCCTCATTTTAGAGCAAGAATTCCTTTCAATTCACTGTATGGTACCGAGACTTGGTAGGCTAATTTGCACTTGGATAAAAGAATTATAAATTGACCGCCATTTATGAATAAGGTCTATGGAATCGGAATGATTACCTATCCCAAGTGATGTGAAGAAAATAATGAAGGACAAGGGAAAAAAGTTCTGGACATCGGCCGGGGTGGGGGGAGGGGGGCATAGAAGGAAGAAAAGGTGAAAATACAGGGAAAACACTTTGGGGGCTTCTTTTTATCGCACTGCCCTACCGGTAATTTTTGGCATATACCAGGTAGCATGGGGAAGTTCACCCCATACTTGTGGTGCAGTTGATGCGGTGCAAATTGGCCATGATTTTGTGAAATGAACTAAAAGCTGCGCAAAGTTCACTTACATAATTTCTTCCCACAGCTGTTTAATAATTATTGACGAAAATTGATAATAAGTACATAAGTGGCTTCATAGCTCAGTTGGTTAGAGCGTCGCACCGGCATCGCCAGGTCACGGGCTCAAACTCCGTTGAAGTCCTGAATTTTTTCAGGCTTCTCTACCCAATTACTAAAATTGCGTTCATAACTGCGAGAATCATACCTTTACTTGACGTGAGAAAGATTAAGTGTCATTGTCTGAGAAAGTGTTCCAGGGGCCAAAAGTTGTGGTCAACCGATTTGGCTGAAACTTGGCACAGAAGTTGGGTGTGATGAGATATTTCAAAAGCCACTTTGGCTCACTTCTCTGACTCTTAGATTTGGAGTTACAGGGGGGTCTCATTTTTTGCCCTTTGAGCACCAAAAATCCAGCCTTCCAGGGGGCATTTTGAAAGTGTGATAAGACGCCACTGGTAAATTGTGCTGGCAAATGAATTTGACCATGAACTATACTATAATAGAGCTTTCAGTTCATGCATGTAACTTTGTCCTCAAGGTATTGCACAGAGAGGAGCCTGGGGCTAGAGTTTGGTCAAAATTGATGTTAAAATTACAACCCAAAATAGCCATTTTTCAAAATTTCACTATATTCACCTGCCTTCTTGCATAACTTCCATACCTATACGACTGTTTACTTTAGTCACCCAATTATCAAAATCAGTTGAGAAAAATTTGGCTTATTATGATTTATTGAATTTTTGGAACAAACACTTCATGCCCCTCTAAGGTGATTTAAAATGGAATTTTGAGCATAATTCAGGCCATAAACAAACCAAATTGTTGACAAGAAGCCCTTATTCTGTATTTGGTAAGTGAAAATAAATTGTCAAAGCCAAATCAGTTTCGTTGTTTAGAAATACACCGCTTCTTACCTTTAAATTGATCTAAAACGGGCCTCTGATTAGCACAAAAAACACATGATTTAGCAAAACAAAGGTGATTTTATTCTTTGAAAACCTAGCAGCCACCATGGGAACACAAGTGATGATGTTCTGACATAAATATAACGACTTTTTACAAGATGCTTAAATTTTTCTTTGATTTATATTCAGTTTCACGTCATATTTCTAAGCATTACTCCAGGCATGTGAAGTCTCCATATTTTGTCAGGCCCAATTTTTTTATATTTTTACCTGATAAATTTAGCTTATCAAAAGGTTCGTTAACATATAATCTTCGTCTGACCTTGTAATAGCCTGAATAGTTGTTGTAAATACCGATCAGCAAAGGAGCATTACCATACTTACATAGATTATACAAACACATACGAGAATCAGTGAGCAGTATCGAGGTGAACTGTGATTTTACGAGTCCTTTAGAGTTGAAAAAATGAAACCATCCATCCACAGTTAGAAGAGCTGGGTAACAAAAAGCTTTTGTTGCTTTTTTAAGGAAAAAAGGGACAAACAAAGCCTTGCATTGAGATGATGCAATTGTTATTACATCAAATTAACTACCCGCCATTTTGGACTTGGAGAGTGTGGGGACTGGACCGAGTTCCAGTCCAATCCTTCTCCTGTTTCGCGGGAATTTTTTTGTGTTTTACATCAGGTGTGTTAGAAGTTCTAGAAGGTGATCTGTTTCAGGATGATTTTACCATGGCATTTTATTCCTTTGGAGGGGTGAGTGACCAGTGCGGTGTCACGTCGTGGGCTGTACAAGAAACAGGAATGCTCCCTTTGTTGTCTTGCGATAGCGGCATGACTGCATGGTTAAAGCACAAGTAGAAGGGTTCAAGTTTGTCCGGGGAAGAAGAGGAAGACCTGGTGATGCAAAAGCTACAGGTGATTCAAAAGATCAGTTAGGGATCATACACGTGCACAAATGGCTCTTATCGCGGTTTACGGGACTCCTTTACTTGAAGAGAGACGATGCTATATGAGTTAAGATATTGTTGTCTCAAATTGTTTGTTTATGGTTGATTGATTCCCTTGTTAATTTCCTGGGTCCTTACGAAGAGCACTAAACATTCAACAAACTCATCGCAGCAATATCTTTATCAAAAGAAACAACAACAATAGTAGGAATAACTTGAAGGCTGTTTTTTGTCTGCTCGAGCTGTTTCTTTACATTCAGCTTGTCACGTGGACACGCTTATAAAGCAATGCTAAGTTTGGCAATGCACAATTTCGAGCCGGATTGCACTGAAACTCCACCGGTCTCCTTTATTTGCCTGTTTCGTCGAAGACAAGTGAACTTAGAATAGGCCTAGCTACATAATTCCGCATTAATTGTTTTGGGAATCTTAGACACCAAAAAGAATTTTAGAAAATCTCAAGAATATTAGAAAAAATTGTAAAATACTAGAACTTGAATAGCAGTATATATAGGAGAATACTGAATAGCAGTTTGAACAGTCAACCAAATTTTGGCAACATTTCACAGCTAAAAACGTTGAAAAAACGTTCTTATTTTTCTATATTTTTTCATTAAATTTTTAATTCAATAGTGAACATTATTTTAAATAATTTTTTAATTAAATAATGAAACATTTTTCTCTACAAATATGCACTAATCTTCCGTGCTCTTCAAGAACAATTCAGAGTCAGTTCCCATTCAAGTACTACATATGTGTGTTCATTGCCTATGCTTTATTCCAAGCAAATCCAATAATATCAACTAATTCGGTCGATTTTACGACGGCGTTTTAATGACATTTTCTCTCTGAAAATGTCAATTTCATCGAAAAACTTAGATGCAGCATGTTTTCAAAGATCTTCGACGAAAAGGGTAAATAATGGAAACCAGTAACTGAACTGTGCATTGCATGATAAGCGTGTGCACGTGACAAGCTGAATGGAAACAAGCAGCTCAAGCAGACAAAAGAAAGCCTTCAAGTTATTCTTGTCGTTTTTGTCTTCTTTTTTTTTGACAAATTTGTTGAATGTTTCATGCTCTTCCTAAGGGACTTGTCAGAAATTAGCAGGCGGGGGGGGGGGAAGGGTAGGGGGGAATTTTAAATTTGGGTTCGGAAATGAGGTGACCCATCCCTGCAATGGGAATGAAATTTGCTAACCCTCCCCTTGAGCTTGACCTAAAATATCATGACCCTCGCCCTTTTGTATAAATGATAAAATCTAGTTCTTGAAATACACTAGGATGAGTCACTATTATGAAAACTCAAAATATTTCTGTTCTTTGTAATGCTATATACATAAATTTTAGATGACAGCATTAAGAGTCTGACTCTGATTCTGACAGCTGATCACTCGACTCTCCTATTTCTCCCAAGTTTTTTTTTACCAAATAAAGAACTTCCTTTTTCTTCTGTGGGTGAACCTCTATATGATAACGGACATACATTTGCATGACCCTCCCCCTTTTAACGGCCCATTTTTCATGACCCCTCCCTTTTCTCAAAAAGTAACCCTCCCTCTGTTTCCATCCCCCATCCCCTCCTGCTAATTTCTGACAAGTCCCTAAGGACCCAGGAAATTAACATGGGAATCAATCAACCATAAACAAACAATCTGAGACGACAATATCGTAAATTATACATCATCGTCTTTCTTCAAGCAAAAAGAGTTCCGTAAACTGCGATAAGAGCCATTTGTGCGCGTGTATGATCCCTAACTGATCTTTTGAATCACCTGTAGCTTTGGCATCACCAGGTCTTCCTCTTCTTCTCCGGACACACTTGAACCCTTCTGGTTGTACTTTAACCATGCAGTCATGCCGCTATCGCAAGACAACAAAGGAAGCATTCCTGTTTCTTGCACAGCCCATGACGTGCACTGCACTGGTCATTTACCCCTCCAAAGGAATAAAGTGCCATCGAAAAATTATACTGAAACAAATCGCTTTCTAGAATTTCGTACACACCAGGACCCAGTCGTTCGAAGGCCGATTAGCGCTTAACCCGGGGTTAAATTTAACCCGTGCTTGTTTTTCTTGTGTTTAAAAGCATTTTCTCGGATAATTTTCTCTGCTATTTGTAGAGCTTCCAGTCATCAACTTGTAGACAAAAAGAATTAAATCTGAGATGCTTTTTAAGCTTTCAAATCTGAATTCAAATCTCTCACTAACCCTGGGTTATCTTAACCCTGCTTTGAACAACTCGGCCCTGATGAAAAACACAACAAAATCGGCGAAAAGCAGAAAGATTGGACGGGAACTCCGTCCAGTCCCCACAGGCCACAATTGCAGGCCAGCTAACTTGATGTAATAACAATTGCATCATCTCAATGCAAGTATTTGTTTGGGTTGTTTTCTTTATAAAAGCAAAACAAGCTTTTTGTTATCCAGCTCTCCTAACTGTGGATGGATGGTTTCATTTTTTCATCTCTAAAGGACTCGGAAAATGACAGTTCACCTCGATACCACTCACTGAAGCTCGTATATGTTTGTATAATCTACTTATGTATGTTCATACTCCTTTGCTGATGGGTATTTACAACAACTATTCAGGCTACTACAAGGTCAGACGAAGAATATATGTTAGCGAACGTTTTGATGATCTAAATTATCAGGTAAAAATATAAAAAAATGGGCCTGGCAAAGTATGGAGACTTGGAGTACTGCTTAGAGATATTACGTGAAACCACAGGTGGCCCAAGCGTAATATGGGCCACCTGTGGCGTAATATGAGAGTTTGTATGGGAAAAATAGAGTTTGAAACTTAGATGAAAAAAATGTCAGGTCAGATGATGTAAAAGTACTCAAATCGAGCTGAAACTTCGCAAAAACAAAGACAACGACTCTACGTAACAATATTTACACTTTATTGATAACTTTTATCGCTTTTACTTCATTTATTTCATCTAAGTTTCAAACTCTATTTTTCCCATACAAACTCTCATATATATTATGCCACAAGTGGCCCATATTACGCTTGGGCCACCTGTGGTGAAACTGAATATAAATCAAAGAAAAATTTAGGCAACTTGTAAAAAGATCGTTACATCTATGTCAGAACATCATCACTTGTGTTCCCATGGTGGTTGCTAGGTTTTCAAAGAATAAAATCACCTTTGTTTTGCTAAATCATGTGTTTTTTGTGCTAATCAGAGGCCCATTTTACACCAATTTAAAGGTAAGAATTGGTGTATTTCTAAACAACGAAACTGATTTGGCTTTGACAATTCATTTTCACTTACCAAATACAGAATAAGGGCTTCTTGTCAACCATTTGGTTTGTTTATGGCCTGAATTATGCTCAAAATTCCATTTTGCATCGCCTTAGAGGGGCATGAAGTGTTTGTTCCAAAAATTCAATAAACCATAATAAGCCAAACTTTTCTCAACTGATTTTGATAATTGGGTGACTAAAGTAAACAGTCGTATAGGTATGGAAGTTATGCAAGAAGGCAGGTGAATATAGTGAAATTTTGAAAAATGGCTATTTTGGGTTGTAATTTTAACATCAATTTTGACCAAACTCTAGCCCCAGGCTCCTCTCTGAGCAATACCTTGAGGACAAAGTTACATGCATGAACTGAAAGCTCTATTATAGTATAGTTCATGGTCAAATTCATTTGCCAGCACAATTTACCAGTGGCGTCTTATCACACTTTCAAAATGCCCCCTGGAAGGCTGGATTTTTGGTGCTCAAAGGGCAAAAAATGAGACCCCCCCTGTAACTCCAAAACTAAAAGTCAGAGAAGTGAGCCAAAGTGGCTTTTGAAATATCTCATCACACCCAACTTCTGTGCCAAGCTTCAGCCAAATCGGTTGACCACAACTTTTGGCCCCTGGAACACTTTCTCAGACAATGACACTTAAGTGCAGCAATTACTTTTTCGGGAGGAGGGGAAAGGGAATCTTACTGTAATACTATTGCAAATTTTTTGTTACTGATTGGGTGAATGGACGTCAATAAAGTTGATTATTTGAATAAATAAATAATAAGTGAGAACTTACAGACGGCGGCAGCACCGGCGCAGGCACCGCTACAGCATTTCAAGATGCAAATTGCTGAGGTTACTGGGCCAGACTCAGCAGGTGGGTTGATCATCACCAAGATCACTACCAAGATGGTAAAGCATTTAAGGCAGACAATCTTCATTGTATCCACTTCGAGTTGACCCTGATTTAAGGTTTGACCATCCAGCAGCAGTTGTAGTTAAGTAAAATGAAACGATTGTGCAATATTAATAGATGATCCTGTGTTAGAACGACCGACCTATCCAATCGAACAAAACCGAACAAAAAACCAATCGAACCCAATCGAACTCCAATCGTTCGATTGGGTTGGGCAATCGAACAAAATCGAACACCTATTTTGCTGTGAGTTCGATTTTCGAACCAATCGAACCAATATAATCGAACAAAATCGAACAAAATCGAACTAATCCAATGCAATTGTCTCTTGACGCCTCAAACTGAGTAAAACACGTGGAATATAATCATTGTCAGCTTTTATTGAATAAACAGGAACTGAACATCATACTGCAAGAATGTCAATGTTCGAACAAAACAAAACAAATAAAAGGCAATTTCGATGACTGTTAAGGTACTGTGACTGTTAAAAGGAAATGCTTCTCAACAGAGAAAAATCGCACCATTTCAACAACAGCAACACGGGCAGTTGTGTTTAAAATTAGTATTATAATAAGCAGAAGGGACCTCGCTGCAGCTATGCGATGCTATCATGCGATGCGGCGTCCGTTAATCGAACGTTCGATTATACCAATCGTTCGGTAATCGAACGTTCGATTGGGTTCGATTACCAATTGTTGGGTAATCGAACGTTCGATTGTGTTCGATTGGCAAAATTTTATTGTGAATTCGATCATGTTCGATTGAGTTCAGCAATCGAAAGATTGGTGTTCGATTGGGTTCGATTGCCGAACTGTTCGATTGGATAGGTCGGGTAGAACGTCAATGTTTTGCCTTCTGGCCTGAACGAGTCTCAAATAATCAGCACAGCATGAGTACCAAAACATAAGCGACCAAAACCACGTCACAACTTGCAGATCGTAAAACTCCAAGGCACCACATACAGCTAACATTTAAAACTAAACGCTGTGGCTATATGGCCGGTAACCGGTCAAGGTTTTCAAAATACTAAATGGCCGGCAGTTCTATATTCTCAGTAAATTTCACAAAATCGAAAGATTCCAGCTAATTTAAACTACCATACGTCGATTTAGAAAAGTCAAGTGATCCTGAAATGCTTTACAGATCTCAAGTCTAATGTTTGGTTTACGCTGAACCATGTTTTGTGACACTTTTCAGCTCGACTGCCGGTCAAGGTTTTCAAAACACTAAATGGCCGGCAGTTCTATATTCTCAGTAAATTTCACAAAATCGAAAAAAACCAGCCATAAGTATAAAAGTGTCCTGACATCTCTTTTCCGCGACTCACAGAGGTTACTATCATCACACCCAGTCAGGCCAGGTTTTTATCTGTTTTTATCGTGCCTGGTGTCACGCCACGCTTTGGACAAAAAACAGTAACGAACATCCAAAGACTCGCGACCAACAAAAATATGATATAGAAATCCCACAAAACCGGCTGGTTTGATCAGGATCACGACATGTTATAGTTTAGATTAGCTGGAATTTTTCGATTTTGTGAAATTTACTGAGAATATAGGACTGCCGGCCATTTAATGTTTTGATAACCTTTGACCGGCAGTCGAGCTGAAAAGTGTCACAAAACATGGTTTAGCGTAAACCAAACACTAGGCTTGAGATCTGTAAAGCATTTCAGGATCGCTAAAGGGGGGAATTTCATGTATCCCATGACGCATCGCTTCAAACTATATTATCAAGCTTCCGCATGCACGTGATCCTATCAGTTCAACAGGGACGCGACAGTTGAACAACGGTGGAAAGCGACTTGTGTTGCCGATAAAACCTTCTGTACTTTTGCTGTGTCCATCTATTAACAATTTTCGTTTTACTATTCCAAATATATTTCTTGTTAAGTCAAAGAGAGTGTTTTGGCCGCCGATTATTAGTTAACTAGCCTTACGATCGCAAGGCAGTCCACGCAAATGTTCTTAGAAGCTAGCGAGGAAGATCTTTGCTTCAGTACGTCTTGTGTTAACGTACGTTGATAAAGCTCTCCATGGATTTAGAAGCAATTTCCACGTACTTGTTATAAAATAAATACATATTCTAGGTGTGAGATTTCTCTTCGCTGCTTGTTTGTGATCGCGGTGCTCCTATTGTCAGTTCGATAATTCATCGATACAGTACATCAACCATTCGTTGACCGCACATGCTTTTACTTCAACAAGCTCGGCTTATGTAGTCGAAAATACCGAGACTGTTAAAGTACAAAGTGACGTCTATCGGAGATAAAATTCAAAGGAAGGGAATGGCTCCAACAAACAATAAAAATAACAAAGACATCTCTATATTTTTCGTAACGCATCATTGTCAAACATAAACAGAAAAAAGCTTTATTAAGAAATGGCGAAATATATGTACAAAAACACGCACTTCTTCTTTACAATGGATCCTAAAAGAATTATCGGAATGTCTTTAAAGGTTTTATACGCCGGTTGAGGTCCTACGGCATGCTATTCAAGGACATTTGCTGGCCTGTATATTTCAAGTTCGCCTCGCGCGGTTGCGACCGGAAGCCACCATGAGAAACCAATTTTACCTAAAATAATGAGACAAAAAAGCTTTAATACTATAAACCATTGAATTTAAACAGTCATCATACCATCAAGAGATAATACTTGTGTTTTGATCAGCGTAAAAAGGGCGAATTCAAGAAAAATGTGCCATCTTCGCAGGACTTTGCATAAAGAAATTGAAACCTTCCCCTTGCTTCTTAGGGGAGAAAGGGCAGAAAATGCGATATTTCAAAACGATCAAACCCACAGAAATCGCGAGGTCGAAAGAGGTCGGAGCGTGGAACTAGTATCAAGCACGCCTTGACCGCCGATTTAAATAATTTATTAGGGTAAAACCTTTCTAGAATAAAGACAATTTTCGATAATTGAAAGTCATCTAAATAAATATTCATTTGCGAGTCAAAACAACATGGCTTAACAGGGTCGTAAACGGGAGCAATAATGCGTGAAATGACTATGGAAACAGTTTACATTATCAATCAGATACCAAAGATTAACAAGGCTCATTGAAACTTACCTTGGATAAGCTGCATCTTGAAATTCAGGTCGTTCAAAATCTCCCTCGAAACCCTCGAACGCTCTTTCCACCGCGGAGAGAAGACAGAAATTAGCCGCGAAGCATCATGGGATATATGAAATTCCCCCCTTTAGGATCGCTTGACTTTTCTAAATCGACATATGATAGTTTACATTAGCTGGAATCTTTCGATTTTGTGAAATTTACTGAGAATAACGGACTGCCGGCCATTTAGTGTTTTGAAAACCTTGACCGGCAGTCGAGCTGAAAAAATTTTTAAGTGTCACAAAAAATGATTTCCTCCTCTGAGCCCAGCGCAAACCAAACACTAGACTTGAGATCTGTAAAGCATTTCAGGATCGCTTGACTTTTCTAAATCGACATATGATAGTTTAGATTAGCTGGAATCTTTCAATTTTGTGAAATTTAATGAGAATATAGAACTGCCGGCCATTTAGTATTTTGAAAACCTTGACCGGCTACCGGCCATATAGCCACAGCGAAAACTAAAACACAAACACAGGCGATGTCTGACTGCCTCACTTACCCTTCAGAGAAAAGAAAGAATACGACTATTCCAAACACCTTGGCTGCACGATGTCGCTTACAGCCGGAAGGACTGAAAGTGAGGTCGCTGTTTGTCGAAAGAAATGAAAGTGAATGTTTCTGGGACTTTTCCCGTAATCTGCAAATAACGAAAGCAAAACCCTTCCGGTCTGAACATTGCGGGCTCGTGCACTCTCTCTCATGCGACTCCGTAGCGACCAATGACCAATGACGAAACAGAACTTGGATCATTTTTGTCGCCGAATTACGTGGGCGCAAAAATTTCGGACTTTTCGGCGCAATTACCGGATGTTTTGTAATGCATTTGAAATTTCAATTCGGTGAGATGGCAATCTTCGTCATTTGTATAGCACGATTCATTAAGTTGAAATTTCCGGGAAACTCGTCCTGAACAGGCAATAGACTTTTTAGTCTCGCTTGCTTTAGCAAAGCGAGAATCTTAAAATGCTGTTCGGTTTTTTTTTTTTTCGGTGGGACCTAGTTTTTAGGTCCCGCGTTCCTAGCGAAGACCGTGGAAACTGGGGATAAGAATCGTGACGACTTTCATTGTATGGAAATGAGTCTCGTGATGAGCATGCGGTTTATTTTGGGGGATGACTGGAATAACACGCAATGTTTATCACGTTTAAGTGCTTTTCTTCCATGTAAGAAATCAGACTTTATCTTTTTCGTTAAAACAGGTTACGTTTCAGGCTTATATGACATAGTAAGCCGATAAAATCGTAAGTGCGAAACAGACATAACAAAAAGTAAAACTGTAAAGACGTGCTCTCTCTGATCTTATGGTAATTTGGTTCTGACCTTCACGATCACGTGCGAAAAAGTAAACACAGCTAAACGTGACAAAAAGAATAGTTTTGTAAAGACGTGTTCCGGGTCATGGTAGCGCAGAATCTGGGGATGAAAATCGACACGATGCTCTCAATCTCAGTGAACACTTGGAAAAACAACGCGCAATTGTCTGAATGTTATGTTCAGAGACGAAAAATTTGGAAAGATTAATGGATTATACGGTGATGTCGCTTACAAATCCACACACCATTCGTGGTAGACCCACACTAAAAGATGTCGAGCGTTTCCGGAATGGTTCGTTCCACGAATTCTGTCGTTTGAAAGCGTTGATAACTTTGAAAGAAGTGAATACATCAGATGTTGAAACAAGGAAGAATGTTTATGAGCAGAACTTCGATGATGAGATAAAAAACAACAAGCAAATCGTCGTTAATTTACCTCTCGTGTTCAACAGCCTGATTCTTTTCCTTTTTTTCATGATGCTGGATACTTAATTGTAACGAACAACTTGATATTTTGTACATCATTAATATTATTGTACAGGTGATGATAAATGTCGAGGAAACAAATCTGGGGCCGATTTTCGAATCTTTGAAACTCAAATGAAATTCAATGAAATTGCCTGATTTGACTAACCTGATCTAGAATTCTTATGTATTTGCGAAATACTGTAGGAAAACGGCACAAAAATTCATTTTCGGCGACCGAAATTTACGGCTTCGAGACAGCACTTCCGTTTGCTGTCCACCGCAACAGAAGATGACTGAAATGACGTAGTAAAGTAAATGCTGCTCGTTCCAATAAAGTTTTTTTCGTCTGCTGTGTAGATTATGCTCTGGAAGGTTCTACATTTTCACTGAGTAAATGTTATTTTACCCGCATGTTTCACGCTGAGAGATCATGACACACATATCGATTTACTGTGGCTATTAGCGGGGAAGAGCGTTGTGTGACGACACTAAAAACGACTGTGTAGCAGACTATTTTGAAGCATGATGGTGAAGCTTTCTATTACGGCTGAATAAGGGTTCCAGTTTTCTCCAAAGTATCTTCTGGATCTGCATAACTAAGCGATTTTCTTTAGTCTATGAATGTAATGTTTTTGTGCAATGCTGTATCACGTTAAGCCCAACTCATTAGTTTTGTTTGGAAAATCTTAAATTATTACTGGTAGTGATTTACAGGTCGTGTGTACTGTTGCAATAAAACGTAATACTGAGTAGAGCGGAGGTACAAGGCAACTGTAATATCACGACTGAGCCATTCTTCGGTGGTTCCAACAATGTTACCTCTTGCGTCTTTGGTTGTTCGTTTTGCGACTGGGTAGTGGGAAGCCTTTACACAAGCGAAACCTGCTTCAAGACATCGAAGACTGTTGGCATGTACACAACAAATGTTCAGTCTTGAAAGATCTTCACTTCACTTAAAACTCTGTTGCCTTCGCATAGATCTCTAAGATCTTTAAAACTCCCTCCGCAGCTAATATTTTGATTCTCGAATTAGCAGCGGTCTGTTGCTTTTGCGTTTCCGGTCTCATTCACTTCCGTCACCGACCGAGAGATGCGGTTCACAACGAACTAAGTCACGTGGTACAAGTTTCCTCCCTTATCCTTTTTTTTACTCGCCACTTCGCGCTACGGTCGCCCTTCCGTCACCCTTGCGGTTATTGATTTTCAAAATGGCGAACAACAAAGTCGATCTGGATCAGGTAAAAAGCAAAGAAATCCTTTACAGTAGATTCATAAAGATCCCATTGGGCTAATTAATCGCGCTAAGCGACAGGTATAAACATTTTTCGAGGTGAGACTTTGAATAATTAATTTATTTATTCACACGCAACTCCTCTGGACCCCGTGCAGTAGATTGAAATCATAATTCAACTTTTTCACTTGCTGTCGGTGACTCTGAGGAATTATGACGAACCCCGGGGGAGGACGACTCTGCACATGAAAGGCAAGGGGATGCTCGTCGGAAATTTTGAATTAAATCCCTACAACAGATCGATGTTGTTATTTTTATATTTTTTCACATGCAACCCTAAACAAGACCTTCACGGCTAAATATAATACCGTTTTGCCCAGAACACCGTAAGTGAGACCAAAATCCGAAATTTACACCCCGGCCAAAGCAAGACGACGAGCATCGCAAGCCCTTTTATATGCGGAGCGCCCCCCTCTCCCCCCGCCCCCCGAGTGACGAACGCTCGCGCTCTATTCGCCTCCTCACTTCTTATCTTATCTACAAACAAGCGAGACTCAACGCTACCTAGAGCGTTCTTGTTCACGGATAATGACACCATATTGGTTGGGAGCAAACACGGCTAAAATGACAGTTAATGAGTCGTGTATGGGATTTTGGTCGACTTTGAACCTCTGCAACTCCGCTACGGACACAGTATTTTGACAGCGAAAAAGTCTTTTAAAAGGCATTTCTACTGACATTATTTTCATGAAGTGCAAAGAACAGATTCAGGCTACAACGACCGTAAACGTATTTTGAATATTTCGTACAAATCACAAATCCTTGTAATCGAAACGGTCAGTATAAAACATGGACTGCGGACTGCGGACTGCGGACTACGGACTGCGGACTGGGTATAAAATACGGACTAGGTATAAAACGCGGCCTAGAAAATACGGACTGGGTATAAAACATGGACAAGGCATAAAACGCGGACTGCGGACTGCGGACTGGGTATAAAATACGGACTACAGACTACTTTGGTAAAAACCGTGCAAATTGGTTCAGGTAAGGAAAAATAAGATCAAAAGATCGCTAAATAGCAAGACTCGTGAGTTTATAAATTCTTGGTGGAGGTGTCCCGCCCGGTTCTCTGAATCATGAGCCGGATCAAAATGCTATTTTCTTCACCCATTTTTAGACCTTGCCGTGGCCTCTAACAATCATGAAAGGGGTCAGGATCAGGGGTGGTACTCCCTTCTATTATGGAAGGGTAGGGGGTTTGGGCCTTTTTGGTCTGAAAACACTTCGCCCATTTTGTTGTGGAATCGGGTATGGTTTTCGAGGGAACAACGGGGGCGTACATGAATGGACGTATTTATCGTTTCAATTCCAAATGAATAAGAACGAAATAGAAATGAGCGAATTCGAAATGCATTTGGAGAATTTTTTTGTTTCCGCTCTAACTTGGTAATGATGACAAAATTTCTGCCTAATTAGTCCTAACCTGTTCAAGGCTCTGAGATAGTTGGGTCCGCTGAATTGAGAAAGCGAAAACACGAAAATAAAACGGGAGAAAACTGGGGAGTCTCCCCAACTATCTGAGAACCTGGAAGAGGGGGGCGTAAGGGGGGTCCGAAAACCGCAAAACCGCACAGAAATACGCCAAAAAACCGCAAACCGCATCGGGTTTTTTCCCGAATACCGAAACCGCGCGTACATGTAGGCCACAATATGAAAGCTGACGTCAGCAAGACTTATGATATATTCTGACTAGGAGTAATCGGAGCTTAGGAGAGTGCGTTCGATATGTTTGTTAGGCATACAGGTAGCAGTTGAGGCGAAAGGGTGGTTGCGACATCGATAAATATGATTATGGCATATTTTGAACGTATGAGGGTTGCGTACAGCGAAACCTCTATTTAAACTGTGTATCATAAGAACGTTTTCAAAAGATATCGTATGGTTCGGTGTCAAGTGCTTTAAATCGGAGGAAACATTGGCCAGAGTGCGTCGTAAATGGAACATTTTGTTTTACTGGCGCGAGTTACAGGGCGCAGTTACTCAAAGGCCGATTAGTGCTTAACCCGAGATTCTTTTTCTTTCTTCAAAAACATTTCTTCGGATAATTTTTTCTGTTATTTTTAAGAGCATCCAATCATCAACTTGTTGACAAAATGAATTGCATTGAATTTACTGTTTTAAAAGCTTTCACGTCTGAATTCAAACTGCACACTAACCCTGTCAAAGCCTTCAATGGTACGTGTGTGCGGCTCACGTCAATAACTTTTCCAGTAATTTGGTCCGGCGTGTTGATTTCAGTGACTCGAGAGTGGCGCTACTGTGGGCTGGTTTATAAGTTTTTCCTAATAAATAACATAGAGTTAAAGTGTTCGTTTGTCCGGTGCCGAAAATATCACAAGTCATGATCAAATGGCGCCGCCGAGCTTCACATCTCGGTAGATTTACTTTGTGACACAAGGGCTGCCGAGCTACGCAACTCGGGTAGATTTACTGTTTGACACAACGACCGCCAAGCTACACAACTCGGTAAATTTACTTTGTGGCATAACGGCCGCCGAACTTAACACGGTTTGATGCATGCACCAGGAGTCGCAGACATTTTCCAAAGACAGTGACGAACCATGCTGATAAAAATGTGAAGGCTTAATCCAAAGTAAAATTTAACAGCAAACTTCTGAAAGATGAACGCTTTAGACGATTCAGCAAACACATATCGATGTACGCTTTACGAAGATTCCGCAAACTTTTTAAAAGATGAACGCCTTACGAAGACAGAATATTAGACCTTAGACTAGCCTCCCACGCAGGCGTTTTTAGGGGGAGCTCGTTTTTCATCCCTATGAAAAACGAGCTCACCTAAAAACGCCTGCATGGGAGGCTAACCTTAGACTTGCTACAAGTCGACCTCTTGGCGAGCGGAGCGAGCCTTGTTTGGCCGCGAAACGGCC
Organism: Porites lobata; assembly: GCA_942486035.1. NCBI lineage: Eukaryota > Metazoa > Cnidaria > Anthozoa > Scleractinia > Poritidae > Porites > Porites lobata. The sequence continues at coordinate 610,161 of CALNXK010000066.1, forward strand.
GACCGCGAGCGACGATATGAAATCCGACGAAGGACTTTTGGAAAGTCTAATCAGACCTCAGCAAACCTTTGAAAGATGAACGCCGAGGACACAAGAATCACCGCATGGGTTAGCGCGTCAAAGTGAGGCAAAACTTAAGCAAGCGCCTCAAAGCGAGGCAAATGTGTGTCGACGACGACGACCAAAAGGCAGTCTCAAAAAAACCTCCCTTATTAATTGCACAGGACACCCAATAATGCACACAACACCCAACACAAATTAGGGGTTGTGTTCTCGTACCTCGAACGCAATAACATTGTGCGTTACTATTAAACATACCATCATAACGCTAACGATATATTGTACTACACTATTATACTCTATTTACTACTAACCAAATGCCAAGTATGCTTGTCATGTACTTGAACGAGTAGTGATATCTCCCTTGACTTTGAAAAACTACGTCACTGATCCTGTACGTCTTACATTGGGTGACTGATTACTTTGGGCGACCCTGTGCTAGTTGTGGAACGCGGAATAAATGTTTCTTATGGGCATGTGACCTTCTTGTCTCGTAAAGAGTTCACGTTCAGTGGAGAAGACGATTGTTAAAACGTACAGCTCTTCTGAAATTCTCCCCTTCCTTTCCTTCTTCATAGAAGATTGCCACGCAATTAATTATTACGTCCTCTTCGCTTTCAGTTGCGACCTCGACGACCTCAGTTGCCATTGTCGCGCATTGAATCAAAGCAACGAGAACACGACGCTGTAAGGCTGTACGAGCTAACATCCGGCAACTAATTTTTTTACGCATCACTGGCCAAAAGGTAGCCTGCGAACCGCAGACGCATTTCTCCGGAGGGAGAGAAGCGACGACCGGAAAAGCGTCTGCGGTTCGCAGGCTAGCCAAAAGGGTTAATCACATTAAGTATTAACTGGAAAAGGCCGTAATTGCAAACCACAGAGTTAAATTGTAAGCTAATATAATGAACCCTGATGCGTTGTAAAACAAAACACTTGGCTTACGCTTGCAAAACAACCGGATGCCGACCGTTCTAAAGAGTGTTATCACCGCGGACACGTTTTTATTCACCGAAAACCGCGACTGAAAGGTTGTAATAACCGCAAACCGCTTAGTGTTTTGAAACCGCAATACCGCGAGTTAAAATAGAAATTACCGCAAAACCGCATCACCGCATACCCTTACGCCCCCCTCCTGGAACAGGCTAAATTAGGCCAGGTCCGAAAATGGGTATGGATTTGAAAGATCTAGTCTGAAAACAGGTGTGGAAAATGACAATTTTTTGGTCTCCAGTAAGGTCAGGATTCGGAGAACCGGGCACTACACCCCCACCAAGAATTCCCAGTAGTACCCGGTTCCGGGGATCAGGAGCAGGGTGTGATCATGTCATCATAATCATCGCTTAGAATATAACGTTGGATGACTCATGTCGGTTATTATTCACGTATGTGAGTAATCCCTCGCACCTAAATACTGCTTTTGTGCATCGCATTGACTTTCTCGTCTGAGTTCTTCATTCAGTTCTCATATTCCCAAGGCTTTATTCTTGAAACGGAATTGTGGCATCCGATAAGAATTTTACTGATCTGACAAACACCAATACTATTTTTTTTAATTCGGTGCTTCTTATTGGTGTAAAACTGCAAATTGAAATCTCTTCAAACTCCTTCTTTTTATAAAATTCAGAGTTTAATTTCAGTTGCCTTGAGTACCGGCATATCCTTCCTTCTCCGTAGGAAGAATAGACTACGTGAACAGCGTTAAAGCTGGGACTACTGTTTTTGCTAGTCCGCTTTCTGTTTCTCTCAGTTTTACCTTCTAAAGCTGTTTTTATATACATAGTCCGTAGTCCGCGTTTTATACCTAGTCCGTGTTTTATACTCAGTCCGGAGTCCGCATCTTATACCTAGTCCATATTTTATACCCAGTCCGCGGTCCGTGGTCCGCAGTCCGCAGTCCGTCTTTTATACTGACCGTAATCGAAACAAGAATCGCCGAAAGGCGATTTTTAACTGGGCTGCAAAGGGGCTATTTTTTCTGAAGGGAGGGGGCGGCTATACACACTCAGGCTACCATAAAACCTTGTCGGCAACCATTGCATGCGACAGAACCTCACGTGAGACTGAAACATAAACTCATTCAGAACATTGTACCCTTTTGAAAGACTTTCCTAACCCAAAAAAAAAGAGTACCATTTTTAAGTGGGGGCTGTATAATAACTTTTAAATTCCACCATTATGAATAAAAATAAACAAGTTAGCCATTAATTCTAAGCAGGAAACAATTTGCATTATTTCCACGTACCCCTCCCCCAATCCCTCTGTGCCCCAAAATATAGCGTGACAGTATAACGTGACTAATTTGACGTAACTGGAAATTCCAAAAATTGTTGTCGTTCTACGAGCATAAAATGCGACAGACTGAGCTGATTTACACCAGACAGAAATATTGTATTGTATGAAAACCAGAAATATACTAAAACAGACAGTTAACTGCCCATTGATCCTGCCTTATCCAGGGGCCTCACTGACTGCACGGAGACTTTATTGCGCTTTTCACAAACATGCGAACTCTAAAGTTCAAAAGCCACCTTCACAATTGTGTTTATCGCTGCCGTCAATCATAATTACGATCACAAGCAACGAACCTTGAAACAGAGAAACACACAAAACGGATCGAAATCCACAAATCACAAACCATGACCTTTTGAACCCGTGAAGTAAAGTTTTGTTTCCTAAGAAGTCCGTTGAGATGGTTGACAGCAGCGAAAAACGCAATCGTCGGTTGGCTTCTGAACTTCAGAATTCGCATGTTTGTGAAAAGTGCGATCCTAATAATTATGCGGTCCAGTCTACAAGAAAAGGCACTATTTTTTCCACAGGATGAAAAATGTTCAGTTTTAAGATTTTCCTCATGGTATTTTTCTCTAACTTAAAGGAATAAAATCCTTTGCATTTTGAGACCTAAAAAAGTTTAAAGATTTCTCGCTCGCATGTTGCGTTCACCAGCACGCACTTCAAACAATGTAAATAGTTGAAACGATCGATCACATATTTTTTACCTGATACCAATGCGAGTTAAAAATTCGCTCCAGTTCTGTTTGTCTCACCCAAGACGAACTTTTCTTCATGGAAGATAACTATGCAGCTGCTTTATAACTCGTACGAAGTTTTTGTGCCAGCTAAACAATATGGAAACACTATTCACAGTGACTCCTTGGATATTAAAAAGACTGAACGTGACGCACTATTATGCCTTTGTTTAATTCTGATCACATCTTCAAGCGAAGTCCCTCTTTTGAAGCGATTCATCTCAATGCACAATTATTGACCCTTATGTTAGTTAAAACCCTATGGTTCATTTATATTAATGTTGTTTTTGCCCCTCACATTGACTGTGTTCGTTCGTATTCAAAACACCTTTACGAAAATAAAGGTCGTATAAGTCATGTGTGTTATGTTTCGAGATAAATGGATTATACGCTTTTTTAAGTTTCCATTTTGCGATGACTTCAGTTTACATCTCCATAAAATGGTAAAAGAAATATCAAGAAACATCACGAGAGCTGAAAACTTTCAAAGGCATGTTTCCGAAACTTGCTAATGCTGACATCAATGTAGCGTGCTTGCTGAATGGGCGAAAACACAGAATTGTGATCACAAGATCATGTACAAATTTAATGATAAAAGCTTAGCAAGATACAAATACAAACAAAAGCAAACCCCCTGAAACCTCGACGTGGGCTACACTTGTATGCTCTACTCAGTCACCAAACCTTGTCAGTAATAGCTCCTATTTTCCTCAAGTCACTCTCTGTGAAGCTCCCGGATGGGATGTCCCGGTGAAGCTTTAAACTTGTGTGCGAAATTCTCAGAGTCCCTATTTTTGTCCGTGTCTTCTTTATCCTCAGTATCCGAAATTTAGACCTCTAAAGTGGCGTGTGTTGCATTAAATAGAAGGAAATATTTAAAGGAAAAGCCAGTCTTCTAACATGGCAAAGTTGTCACGTTCCTTGCTCATGGACGTGCGTAGTGCCATTCATCGGCAACTGAGTTGTTCGCTTCACTGGCTACAAAGGCTTACAATCAAGTCTTCAGCCATAGTGTCGTCAACTGGTGAAATACCTTGCTCATAAATTGTGCTTCTTAATTGCTCATGTACTACATCGATCGATAATTCTCTCTTTGAGTTCACGAAGCGGCCACGGCGTTCCAAACCTGACGCTCACAGTCATCTTTTAGTGTGAACCTACCGTGAAAGGCGTGTCGGTTTGAATGCAACGCGTGCATTTCTCTGAGTTTCCCAGCGCCAACATCATCTAACTGACTTAAACTCGAACAATAAAAAAATTATAGAGTGACTCCCATGATCGAATCGCTTCGAACAACGCAAATAGCCTTCTTCAGGTTCGCAACGTTTTGTGGGTTTTTCAGGGGGAGCGCAGACGAGTTACAAAAAGTATCCGTGCAAGGGTTCGTGCAAGAGAAAATCATATGAAACCATTTGTGAGAACATCGTTTCTCGGTACCAGACCGTCGTGTCTTCCCTCCCCCGGGAGGCCGTTTTTCACCGCAGACGACCGAAAGCCCATTTTATGACTGGGCCGCACAGGCAGCCTAGTAATTATGTAGATTGTCGCGAAATTAGAAGCGACATGAGAAGATCTATAATTCCAATACGAACGTCACACCTCCTTTCCTGGCCTAATCTTCGGTACGATGAATGATATCAATAATATTAATAAAAATAGCGGCAAATGTTGGAAATCGGTGGGAAAGGACGTGAAATAAGCATAAGCACTAGCGCCAAAATTAACAGTAGCTCGTATTTCGTCCGCCGTTACTACGCTTGCGTATGCTTCATTATCTTGTGCTTGCTTCACGTGTGGGAACGCTGTATAGATATGCTCGTGCTAGCCTGCAGTGCAGGCGTTATTTTGGAGCGGCACGCTAGATAAATCAGGTTTTCGATGCCGCCATCTTCGATTGTAATTAGATGCTTGACCGGTAGAGGGTTGGTGCAGTGGCGGGTGCCCATTTTTCCACTTAACGCCTACTCCCTCGGCAAATGTTTCCTAGCCCCAATCCTCCACCGTTACCAAATCTAAGATGGTGGCCTAATACGAAAATATGCACTCGCACGCCCAAAATACGCCTTCACCGCAGGCTATGCTCGTGCTTATGCTTGTTCTTATGAGCTGGTGAACACAAGCCTTTAAAGGTACTATGACACGTTGGTTTGGTCACATTGTTAAAGAAGTAAAATTGCGAAATGAAAAGTTGCAATTGAAGTAAACAATATGCCGAAGGTAATAGTTGTAGTGTTAATAGCTATTAGCGAAACTGAGGGCACAGTTCTTATTGTCAACAAGTATCGGGATGAACGCGGCTTCGAAATGCTAATTTCGTGCATATAACTCTCTTATACCGTAGCATCTCTCGCGAGGACATAAGTTCACCATGATGTTAGCAAACCATTTGCTAACACCATGGTGAACTTGTGTATTTTCTTGCTTTTATTAAGTAGCATTTTTAAACTAGTGTTTCGGATTTTCGGAGTTCATCTGAGTGTGAAATTTCCTTGCCGGTGTTTACGTAATGCATGCCCGGGACATCAATTTAACATCGGTCCACCGCTAAATTCCCCGTCTCGAGGTCAAGTAAACTGTTTAAGACTCCACATGGTGGGGCATCAGTACTTTAGGACCAAACAAAACACAACTCAGTTCGGGTTTCTTGGTAAAAATTAACGTTGTGACGGTGTCCAACGTATCGTGTAGCGCGGTCTCACAAGATTTTTGATTGAAATTATTTAAGTAGGCAATTGCTTTGGTTTGGATTTTAATTTTGGCTTGTTCTATGATTGGGTCAAAAACGTGCGCGAACTATTCAAGCAATCAGATGCAAAACTAAAACTAATTGCGTCTTAAGCCCTGGCCAAACTATCGAACAAAGTTGGATTCAGCGTTCCAACTTTGCTCGATCCATCATTGTTCGCCCGTTTGGCCGCCCATGTTGGATGACGTTCGTCCAACAATTTTTGCTCGATCAAATGTTGGATAGACTTTGCTTTTGATCAACATTTCGCCCAACAATTCTGCTCGACGAAAAAATGTTGTAGTGTTTTGCCGCTCTTCCAACAAAGTTGTACCCTGAAGCGGGTCACGTTCGCCCTGCTAGCCAATCACGAATCGCTATCTTATTTTCAAACCTAGGCTTCTCGCGTTATTTGCAAAACAAAGATGGCGGGCTCATTCGCATCATCTCCTTAAATGCAGGCGTATTCTGTTGCGATAATTTGTAACGGTTTGGAGGATACCCTTTTTGGCTCGTTCTTTTAGCCATTCCCTAGTTTTCCCTGGTTTGACACGGTCATTGGGGGCCTCTAACAGCTCCAGAACCATAAATGCCACAAGCGTTTTCGTTTGCGTGTTTGCACCATATTTTCAAATTTAGCGCCAACTTGCACCGGTAGTTTGTTTCGTCTCGCAATGTTGGATAGTGTTTTGCCATTATCTCAACATTCACATCCAACAATGTTGGATGTTGGATCCAACCTTATTCGATAGTTTTGCCGGGGCTTTAGCAGAAGTCCACAACCCAGAAGCCTCGATTAAAGAGCTCTGAACAATCTGGCCATTATAAATGTCAAAATCAGTTAATGAAACTCCTACTTCAGGTCCACGCACCATTCTTCCGTAACTACCTTTACCCAGAGGAGAATAAATGGAAAATGAATACTAGATACATTGCAGATCGTTGAAGAAAAAACTGATAATAAAAGTTATCTCTTTAGATCCCGCTCACACGTCTAATTAAGTCCAATAAATAAATCCACAAAAAAGGGAGAGAAAACGTCCGTGAAGGAAAAAGAGAGAGGAAAGGGAGAGAAAACGTCCGGACAGACTAAAATCTCCCTTGGTGTAATCACAAAACGAACAGTACAAGCGGAGGCATCACTACTAGAAAATAGTAACACGGCAAGTCACACAGTCACACGCTATCTTATCACCGGTAAGATAGCGATTCGTGATTGGCTAGCAGGGCGAACGTGACCCGCTTCAGGGTACAACTTTGTTGGAAGAGCGGCAAAACACTACAACATTTTTTCGTCGAGCAGAATTGTTGGGCGAAATGTTTGATCAAAAGCAAAGTCTATCTAACATTTGATCGAGCAAAAATTGTTGGACGAACGTCATCCAACATGGGCGGCCAAACGGTCGAACAATGTTGGATCGAGCAAAGGTGGAACGCTGAATCCAACTTTGGAGATCCAAAAATCCTGACGCAAAAAGCTTTACATGGAGTCAGAAATCTCCCCCAGTGTTTTGTCGTCTCGATTACTGGTTGATATCTAACAATCTGAGCGATTTTGTTGAATTGACCGAAATAATCCCAGCTGTACGAACAGATCATGATGCAATTTCTTTAGAACTCGGAAAGTTAGAGAACGAATTGAAAGGAAAATGAACTGGAAAATGAATTGCTCACTGTTAGATGATGAAGAGTACGAAGAAGATATGGCCAGGATGATTCCACTTTGGACAGCAGAAGGACAGAAAGAATTCACAGATAATCGAATGATATAGGATTGGGTTAAATATAACATAAGAGCTCATGCTATTCAATACTCTAAAAGAAAGGCAAAAGAAAGGGTGAAAAAGGAACTTGACCTTCAGGAAGAATTAAGTAAAGCAAAGGGTAAACTTGAAAATAATCCAAACGACCATAACACAACCCATTATAACGTAGTTCGGGAGAAGTTGGAGTCGTTTTACGAAGAAAAAACCAAAGGCGTAATAATACAAGCACGGGCTAGATGGCATGAACATGGAGAGAAAAGCACAAAATATTTCTTAAACTTAGAAAAAAGGAACCACGTTAAAAAGCATATAAGAAAACTGTGCATAAATGGTAAAACTACAACGGATCCGCACTATATACTAAAAGAACAAGAGCGTTTTTACAGGGAATTGTACAAAAGCAGCATTAATAGTCCTAATACAGGAGAGAAAATATCTTCATTTTTGAACGATCTGAATATTCCCCAACTTTCAGAGGAGCAAAAAAATTCTTGTGAAGGATTGATTTCTCCGGAAGAATGTTCTGAACTCTTGGAGAGCTTCCAGAGTAATAAATCCCCTGGAAATGATGGCATTCCAGCTGAATTTTATAGAAAATTTTGGCCTTTAATATGCGAAAGTTTTATCAGGTGCGCAAATGAATGTTTCGAAAAAGGGAAAATGTCATGCTCACAAAAACAGGCTGTAATTACTCTGCTTGAGAAAAGCGGAAAAGATCGCACTCTCCTCGAAAACTGGCGGCCGATATCTCTTGTTAATGTAGATACGAAAATTATGTCGCAGCAAGGGTTAAAAAGGTGTTACCCAGTATCATTCACTACAACCAGACGGGTTATGTTAAAGATCGTTTCATTGGTGAAGCAATACGTTCTATCTTCGATATTATGGACTTCACAGCTAAGGAATACATCCCAGGTTTACTGTTGTTTATAGATTTTCAAAAGGCTTTTGATAGTGTGGAATGGGAATTTCTCATTGAGAGTCTTAAAAAGTTTAACTTTGGACGAGACTCCTTCAATGGGTGAAAACCTTTTATAACAACATTCAAAGCTGTGTTATAAACAATGGCGTTAGTTCTAACTTCTTTACTCTGGAACGTGGTGTTAGGCAAGGTGATCCACTCTCCCCTTACTTATTTATAATTGCTGTAGAAACTTTAGCAATTGCCATAAGGCAAAAAGAGTCAATTAAAGGAATCACAATAGGAACCGAGGAAACTAAGCTTTTACAGTTTGCAGACGATACAACCGCTGTGTTAGCTGACACAAGCTCGGCCGAAAGGTTATTTGAACTACTTAACAAATTCGAAATCATCTCTGGACTCAAGATTAACTGTTCAAAAGCTGAAGGTATGTGGATTGGATCTAAGAGACATTATAAAGAAAAACCATTCGGTGTTAAATGGCCGGACGAGCCAATAAAAGCTCTAGGTGTATATTTTACTTACGACCAAAAATTGCTTAAAGAAAAGAATTTTATAGAACGACAGGATTCAATTAAAAAACTTATTAATATATGGTCCGCTAGAGGCTTATCGATATACGGTAAGGTGACAATAATCAAATCTTTTCTTATCCCCAAGTACATTTACGTTTGTTCGATTCTTCCAACTCCCAATGAATTGCTAAAAGAATTGAATAAAATACTGTTTAAATTTCTCTGGAAAGGTGTAGATAAGGTAACAAGAGCTTCAGTTATAAATGAATACGAAGAGGGAGGGCTAAGAATGGTTGATCTCGAGTGCATGGTTAAATCATTGAGATTAGCTTGGTTAAAACGTATCTTCAGTGGGACTAATGGAACTTGGAAAAGCTACCTACAACACATAATGGGCTCCGTTGGGGGATTGTTCTTTTTCAACTGCAACTATAATATCTCCGATTACACAATTCCTTCTCAATTCTATCGGGAACTTTTGTTATGGTGGTCGCAATTTCGTGAAACGTTTGCCACTGAAGAAGACTGGAAAACCATAATCTGGAATAACAAAGAAATAAAAGTAGAAAACAAGCCGGTTTATTATAAACATTATGTTAATGCGAGAGTCATTTGCATTCAAGATCTTTTACTTAGTCTGAACAGCACTGATTCTTATAATGAACTGTCTAAAAAAGTATGCAAAACAAATATTTTAGAATGGGCTGGCTTACGTAGGTCCATTCCATTATCGTTAAGAGGTTATGACAGGTATCCTTCCATAAACTCTCCAACATTTGTGGTGGGTGACAATACTTTTGATGTTACGAAAGGGAAATCAAAGGATTACTACAACCTATTCATCAGAGAAAAAGCTAAACCGCCCAATATTATTAAAAAATTACAGAGTAACTTTCATTTTAACAGCGACAATCTGAGGCAAATATTTAAGCTGCCTCACTCTATTGTTGTCGAATCGTATGTTAAAGCTTTCCAGTACAAGGTAATTAACTCAATTCTTTACACAAATACAAAGTTGTATAAAATAGGTTTTAGAGCAAATGATTTATGCTCTTTCTGTGACAATCAACCCGAATCATTAACTCATTTGTTCTATCACTGCTCGCGCTCTAAACAGTTTTGGATTGAATTTGAACTTTATTGGTGCCTTATTTCGAATCAACGAATTCGTCTCTGCTTGGAAAATGTGCTGTTTGGAATTTTGACGGAAAATACTTGCCCTTTACTTCAACTGCTGAACTATTTTATAATTATTGGAAAACTCTATTTGTGGGACTGTAGGAGCAAACAAATCTTTCCAAACATTTATGGATTTAGGGCCAAGATCATCGCTAAATATGAAACAGAAGAAAAAATCAGCAACAAAGAATTCTTTAAAAGAAAGTGGATACTGACCCCTTATTTAAGTTAACTGCATTAACTTCGTATTATTTCATTGCCCTGTTGTACTTTTTATAATCTTTTTTAGCCCTGTATTAATTTAATAATTTAATAATTAATCTTGCTTTACTCTGTTAATGTCTATTGTTAAAGTGTTTTGTTTTGTTGTTTTTTTTTCTGTAGTATTGTAACTGTAATTATTTAATGAGATTATCAATAAATATATTGAAAAAAAAAAAAAAAAGTCACACAGATTACACAACCTCATAACTAGCACAATAAAAAAATACAAAATAAAAAAGCTTACCATTAAGTTCACTGCATCCTTCGTTGGAAATAAGGTTCGGAAGTTCCATTTCCCATTGACTCTGCGTTAAGATTACGAAGTTCTCCGGTTTTCCTAAACTGGATTTTGCCAATCGATAAAGTTTAACTTCATGCGACCCAAGGCCATATTTTCTGGCCGGCCTGTTCGCTGATTCCTAAAAAATCAGTAAGATGTTTCTTCACATCTTGTAAACGATGGTGTTTTTGGCAGCTGAGCGAGGTTCGACTTCGATGCCGTTCAAAGACTCCTTCTTCGCCGTGCCGAAAGAAGATTAGTATCACTTTCACAGTTCCTCCGCACACAAGTCAGTCGAGTCACTCAACGCCATGACCTCAGGTCATCTATAACAACCCTCCCGGTCAGCCCGCGCGAACCCAAGCTCGAATTACCCGGATTGAAAGAGTATCTTGTCACGCAAGTTCTTTAGTGTAAGCTTTGTAAGGTAGTGTAATGGTACCCAATGGTCCCGTCAAGGGTTAATTCATGTTAAAATTGGCCTATTTTTTGATAATTTCACAGGATATTCAGACACAATTTACTAATCTCAGCTAACAGTTACTTAACGATTCTCAGCTATCCGTTAAAAACACATCGTTTCTCAGGTAACACGGTTAAAATTTTGGCCCAATCTCAGCTATCGGTTAACCCCATCCACACCCTCATTATGTGCCACCCCTCCACTTTTGGACTATTCTGTTTATTCCTATTCCGGTTTAGGATAAACAGAAAAACTAGAATAAGGTTAATTTTAAACATTATTGGTTCAGTTGCGGAGGAATACACACAATACGAGTTCTTCTGGGGAGATTTTGGGGCGAGAATCGTGGGCGGCCGTCAAAATGTCAGTCTAAGTGGTGTCCAGGTTATTCCGAGCGTTAGTTTTGCATACCCGCTAAAATGGCGAAAATTGCGCGAAAACTGCGAGGTAGTCTATTCCGTTCTTCTGCTATTGGGAGCACAATAAACAGAATGCTATTAAAAGGCATAATTCCCGAAAGAACAGGTAAAACTGAACTAAGATTCTGTGTGTTCTCATTCGAGAATTGTCTTTAATTGTCCCGAAAGGAAATACATTTTCTCGATGCTGCCAAATGGAAGCATTTGATTGGTTGTATTTTGGCGCCCAAAAGAATTAGTGACGTTGTCACATTGACGGCTGGCTGCCATTTGGAAGATAAACGCGGAGCGTACGTAGGGAGTTAATTGAAGAGAAGCTTTGTACCTAATTATTTACTGCTACAAGATGGAAGAGGTTGTGAAAATCATAGGCGTACGGGCCGGGGGGGCGAGGGGGGCTGCAGCCCCCCCAAATTTTGGGCAACTCAGATTTTTTGGGCAGCAAGAGAAAATTTGGGCAAAGCCATTTTTTAAAGACGTTTCCGTGTTTTTTTATTAGTTTAAAGACAAATATTTTCTATTTTAATCTGAAAAAGATCCTGAAGTCAGTGTAATAATCCAGTCACATTCTTTCGAGACACTCACAGTGGTTGCTTAGCACGTGATGAGTTTCTGGCTATAGGGAAGGGTATCATTTGTTGATTACATATTTATAGTTTTTTATTGTTGAGCACTGTACTGCACTGCACTGAATGGAATGGGCTGTTTCCAGTCGTGATTTGATTAGAATAAACTTTCGCATATCTTCCTAGAATCATCTCCGCCCGTAGAACAATGTATGGTAGATAGCATACAGCAACAGTGGGTGTGAAAATGAAGAAGTGGCTGACTAGAACTCAGCTCGAATTACGAGACGAATATTAATTTTTTTTCATAATCTATCAAGCAATAATTTATTAAAGCAGACCGAAATGTTTACAAAACCGCTAACAAGAGCGCCTCGATACATACCAATGAAATGGAATCTTCTCTCTAGCGATCGGCAGGAGCTACCTCCATGATCTTTTACACACGTTTTTAAAAAGATTGAAGCTACTATGAAGTGAAATTGCATGTCAAAAGAGATTCGTTTTCTACAGATAGCGGCCAAACATCAAGATTATTTTTTAGCATGTTTCTAAAACTTCATCCCAAAATATCCCGATAACTCTTTTATAGATTCCATTTTAACTTCACGAACATCGACGCAACTGTTGGAGAAAAAAGTTGCCGTGAACGATTTTGTAGGAACAGTTCCCAGTGCCAAGAAATATTGCTGCAAGTAAAATAGACAATGGCGTCATTTCGTTGCTATGACAACTCCCATGTCATTAAAACCTATGATAAATTTTTATCTATATCTAATAAAACTATGGTAGCAATTTTTCCAAATGTTTGTCTATGACGACGTAGTTATGCTCAAAATTGGGAAGTATTGACCCTGAAAAACTGTTACAGTATCGAGCCACCTTCATATGCCAGTACGGCCCACGTTGTTGCATCGTATGGCCCTCGTTTCTTTTCTACTGTTTCGTAAAAATTTGGGCAACTTGGGGGAATTTTTTGGGCAAATAGTTTACCGCCCCCCTGGCAAAAAATTGCCCGTACGCCTATGCTGAAAATTCAGCCGTGGTGCAATTGAAATTGTTGGTAGGTGTTATGTTTAGCACAGCACTAGCGCTCAGGCGGAAAACTCTTTCCTGGTATGCCTGATACGAGATGATTCTGCCATTGAATCGAAACATGGCGAACTTATTAAAATATGTTTATATTTGCTTACACAGGGGGGTTCGAAAAGTTCGGAACAGCTTGGCTGTTCCATGTTTCGTTTTCTATTGGCATTCCACGCCTTTCTTGAGTGAAACAATTGCAATAGTAGTTTGTTTTTATTCGTGGAGGACTCAGTCACTTTGTCCGCACTCACCGCGGGAATTCGCCGATCAGAGCAAACTGTTGACAGATGTTTTGTCGGTTGTTAAATTAAAGGTCTCTCTACTTCCGTTAAGTTTAATCCTTTCTAGTTTCTTTAAATGATTTATGTAATGTATGGTTTCATTTATAGTGTGACAATTGGACACAATTGGCCTGGTATTAACAAAGAATGCGTTCGCATCAAGTTTGTGGTTAGTTTATTCATTCACTCAGCGACAGTTTTCTCTTTGAAAAACACGTCAATGTAAAATTGTTATTAGAAACAAGCAATAAGCAGGTGGACCAATTTGTCATGTAAATTATGCGTTTAGCTTGCATCAGTTGTGTGTTGTATAAGTTATTTCGACTGATACAAAATTCTGTGGTTCGAATGTAGAGAAGTCGCTTTCAAAGTGTGTATTGGAATTAAGCTCACGTACGTCAGTAAAATAAACTTACGGCGACTACTTTAATAAAATGAATAACTGGCTTCGCAGGTTTCAGTGAAGTATTGTTTTATATTTAAAGGCCAGTGATGAATTTCTTGTTTTCTCCACTCGGAGTTTTGTAAAGTGCTTTGTTTTGTTTCCTCTCATCTTTTATTAGTGAAACGTTTGTAGCTGTTTATATCATGGACTTTCTTGGAGTTCATCGCCAGTTCAAGATACCACGTAAAGAAAGAAGACCCGCGGAAGGCGAGTATAAACAGGGAAAAATTGTAAATTAATTCTTACAATTGTTGACACGATTTTGTGAAGCCCGATGTTATCGTCTGTAGCGTAAAAGATTAGTAAAATGTTTGTGCGATTCTTTTTGCGTGCTACAGTCAGCTTATTTATTTATTCAAATAGTCATGGCTATTTTGATCAGTAGCGAGTTTTTATTTTCCGCAAATTGTATTTGTTTATACGATTACTCGTCATAAAACTTAACCACGGGTTTAAAACTCTCCAGGTTTGACTAAGACGAAAATACTGACATTCTACTATAATTTTAGAATACTTCCCAGTAACATAAGTTTTCAAGCTGAAATGTGCCTCTTCGACATTTCCTGCGTGATACGTCACTTCAAAACGATAAGTCTGCTGTTCTTAAACGTATGGACTAGCGAATTGGAAATACACTCCATATGAAAATTCATAGTGAGACATGGTGAGAATCCACCTAGCAGTTTTTCCCTACTATCTTGGCGGGTATGCAAATGACCGAGAGATATAGGGTGTTTGTATGGGAATTTGGTGCCAAACAACAACAACAACAAAAACAAACAAGCAAGCAAACAAACAAACAAAGACAACAACAAAAAACAAGGCGGGGTGCCCCAATTCTCCTCCGCCCCCCTCCCAATCTTTTTTACCGAGAAAAATTGAAGGAATTAGCTGAGCCAGAAAGCGTTCACACTCTGGCTTTTCGAATTTTTTTTGCACACATACGTCTGTAATAATTTTTTCTTAGGAATTTACTGTACGATTGTATAGAAAAATTCAAATAGCCATAGGATGTTAATAATCCCTCAATTTTTTTGACAGAAACCCTTTGCCTAGTAATTAAAATTAGGAATATATATTTTTCAGTAGAATAGGGGCTTTGCACACTTCTTAGGTTGCGAATTCACATACAAGCACGGTAATTCTTGTCCCCTTTGCATACCCGCCAAAATGGTGGTGAGAACTGAGGTAGTGTATTCAAACCTAATATAGGGGGAACTCCAATTTTGAATGTAAACATGTAAGGATTCTTGACTTTTGTTTCACTTTAGAACTGTTTTGCCTTTGCAGGCAGGAGAGATGTCTGTCATCCCATCCAATGATCTTAACAAAGTTTACCACTGGGTTGGTCCCCAATCACCACCATAGTCTACCCTCCCCTGTTTTATACCGTGTTATCTTCGAAATCACATACTTCCACCCAAACCATAGCCATGGTGTAAGTAGCTAGTCCAATATGAGAAAACTTGTTTGCTGAGCATGGTCTCTGTTTTCCCTCCATTTTGGGTAACCTTAACGTGATGTTTGTTATCATAGATTGTCAATACACTTTGCCAGTCAACTCCAGAGAAGCAAAAGACATAGAAAATGCTGTTAAACGGCAGATGTGGGACACAAATGAGCGTGTCCGTGGTGTTAGCATCGTACACATCAATAGAGTTGATAATGCATACCTTGAGAGGGAATATCATGAAAAGAGAGCTGAACTGCGGGAACAGGGTAGAAACCCCAAGGAGCTTACTCAGGTGTGGAGACGGATGATATCCATGTGAAGGAGATATGCCGGATTGGGCTGGAGTGCACAGGGACTGACCACACCCTTGGGGATGGGGGGATGGGGGTGACAGTTTGGAGATGTCCAGATTTGTGCCTCAGGGCTTTTAACTGGCCTGCATCAGGATCAGCCTTCCTTTTAGTTTTCAAAGTAAGTATGAATAGCGCAGACTGCACGAACGTACTATTGCGTACTATCGTCTCTAAAGTAGTAGTGGGTAGTTCAGACCGAGAGAAAAAATTAAGTGGCATCGGAAAGAAAAGAACATCACTAAAGAAGAGCACCGCCCCTGTGGCGATCTTAAAATGTTTCATTTATCCAGGTATGGTTTAGTTTGTTAGCTAAGATAGAAAAGGTACAAAAAGATCGCAAAATGTGCAGATTTATGCAGGTGTGATAAAGGGTATGCTTCACTCCCCTGGTCATACAAGTCGAAGCTGAAGGCGTGAGTCATCTTCAGTCTCGAGTTCTACAGAACGGACCGCTGTTAATAGTTAATGTAATTAACTATTAATTCAATCGCAAAACAGTTGTACTCAATACTTGCTGTCCTCTCTGAAGCGTTTAAAATTGTGGCGAATCGCACTTCATCGTGTCAGTGAAAATGTGTGCAAGGAAGCGTTGTTCCATAACGAGCATCTTCGTAAGAATAATTGGTCGTGTTTTGTTACTTTATCCCAAAGATTGTGAAAGGAAAAGTGAAGTCTGTTGCGCCAAAGTCATCTCCTGGGACACCTAACTTGGAACCGACTCCAAATCACGACTGTCATGTACCCAGAAACACGGCTAACTCCTCTGTTACGGACCTAACTACACTCTTAAGGAGCACTCAGGTACTTATATTACTGTTGAAGAAATAACCTGCTCACTAAAACTGCGTTTACGCGGATACGGTTTCATGTATCGTTTCCGATGCAGTTTCGCCTTCTGTTTACACGATGCCGATCGAGATCGTTACCGAAACCGGGTCGTTTTGAAAACGCTGACAAATGGGAAGCGTTTTGAAATCGATACGGATCCATCTTTCGAGGAAACGGCGAACCCTTGAAACTGTGTCGATTTGAAACCAGGTCCGTGTAAACGCTGCCTGAGGGTTTATGCATTGGAAGAAAAGGCCTCAGGTTAAATGATAAACCAAGACTGAATGAACAAACCCCAACGCTAGAAACGCAATGTCCGAGGTTGAAAATTTAATAATGTGACATAGTAGTTGTCCGATATTGTGCCACTCGTATGGGTTTGGACGGGAGTTTGCGCCTTGAGTCACCGTTATCAGGAGACAGTTTTCACGCATGTAATAACGGATGTCCTCTTTCTAACTGCTCTTTGAAATCTTTCAGTGTTATCTATACGAATACAATGATGAAGGTCTTCCAGTCAAGCGGCCACGACACTGTCTGCCATTCGCGGTTATACCTGTGAAGGGAAACGAGATATCGAGCCTGTGCAGTAGAAGACCGCTGATGTCCGTTGTAATGCCTTTGATCCCAGGAAAGGAATTCGTTGCAAAACATACCGAGGTAAGAGCAGCGCATACTTACAAGACAACTTGGTCATTTATATTCCGGTTTAAGGCCGGCTTACTGTGTTAGTTTCCTTAGTTCATTATTTGAGCTGCAATTTTGTTGAAGTACGAATGTTCGCAATTTCATCTGATCATGGTTAACGATGATGTGATTCACTAATTGCGGGTGATGAATGGCTTTTTGCAGGCGGAGACAAATCTGGGCGCACAGCGCACAGTGTCATCACTTGTGTCATAGGTTATAAGTTAAACAGTAACCCACTTGGTTAAGACTTAGTTAATCACCCGCACAGGTATTCAAGGCCCCCGCGTTTAATGTGGAAGATGGCATTCTCGTATGGAGGGGCTTGATAACTAGTGGTAAGAAGAGCTTGGGTCGAGTGTCATTATTGGCAGGACATAAACTTGGATTCAACTTTTGGTGAGTCCTCAATACAGGCATTGCTTAATAGATTGGAAAGAAAATCTACCCTGAGCATACCTTGGCCTCTCACTAATTATTGCATTGTTTCTGCATGGGTTTTCTTTTTTCAGGAAATCGTATTTGGATGTGTCCAAGAAAATTCCATTAAAACAGCTCGCTCTCTTGTTGCCAGGTGATGTGAAAAGTGCCTGGAAATCGCCTTGTGAGTACTCTCAACAGTTGAAGCAACTGTTTCCTTTGCACATGTTTAAAAGAGAATAGTTCGCTGGTAGGCAATAAGGAATTGAGAGGATCCATTCGGATCCGTTTTCCCATGAGCGTCGTCCAACCAAAACCAGAGTAATTAGTAACCAAAATGAGAGTCAATCGCGTGCTGAAGGAACTACACTCTTTAGCCAACCACAGATCATAGCACTGAATTCACGACTTAGTTTTACCAGGCAACCATAACGCAAAGCAAGTAAACGCTGCCGGCGACAAGCGCGAGAACACGAGAGGGACTAAGTCGTTATTGGTTTTTAGGTCGGTCGAAAATTTTTGTGCAGGTTTTTTGATCCAGTCATAGAACAACTCAAAACCAAGGCAGCTGTGTAATTGTTTTCGGCACTCAGTTGAAAACGTTCATTCAATAGGATCATGGAAAGTAGAAAAATTCCTGTTTCGAAGGGTGTAGCTAGAACACCGTCAAAAACAGTGTTGTTTACAAAGATCCCCTCATTCCTTTCTTGGAATGTTCGCACAGAGATTACAAGTATGGTGTACAGGTGTGAACGGCCTCTATGTAATAAATTGGTTTACTTTCTTTTGCACAGTGCTCTACCGAAACCACATCTTAAGCGTTTGTACCATGAAAGTGGCTCAAGAGGAACACAGTACTGAAAGGTTGACTAGCTTCTCCAGACAACTCGTTGGCAAAGCAAAATCAGTAAGTTATTTTTGGCATCTAGTCACTGATATCCATTGTTTATATTATGCTAACAGTGCCCCCTTTAGTCTTTAGACTCCTAGTTCGTAGAAGTTGCTTGAACATTTAGGGCCGGTTAGTTAAACAGAATTGCTTAAACAAAACAAAACCGCGCTTTACGTCATTTCTATTTTGGCCAATGCCATTACATCAAACTTGTTCACTGTCGAAAACAGTGTCGAGAAGGCAAGAGCTGAGGAGAAATTAAAGCATTTATTTACTTGAGGAATCTCACTTCTAGAACATTCTGGAGGTGAAATGACCGTTTTAAACCGCGGTCTAAGTTAGACCGGCTTTCAGAAATTTAAAATAAAATGCGGGTCATCAAATTAACGACGATTTAACCTTTAAGATGTCTAGCTTATTTTCTGAATGCGATGAAATGCGTAGCACTCGGTCAGATTGTGTCAGTATACAAATAGTCGCTTTTCAGTTTACGGTCAAATTTGTCTACAGGATAGTCGCGCGGTTCCCAGTGGTTCTTCCTGTGCTTCTTGTGGCAATACTGGCACTCATTGTATGTCATATTCATTTCGCTACTCACAGGCTGGTGCATTGTGCATTGACTTGTTTACCACTATGTTCCTTGTTCCCTCGTGCAAAATGGCCATTCATCTTGGTAAGTCTTCCTCCATCTTAAAGGAGATCCTTTGTCATCTGATGTTATTCCAGTCTAACGTGAGAGTAACATATCGCGGAAAAAAGGTAATACGTTGTGGTTTGTCTTCAGACAAGATACGCTCACACCAGTGACCAGTAGTATAAAGGCAGTGTTTCACTGTGCAATATCTCATTGCATACACCATGACTCGCAAAATTTTAACGTGTTTAACACCACTGCGAGACAACTTTCTTCAGACCTTGCTCAGTGTAACCTACCTGGGGACGAGCTCCTCAAAAAGCAGAACTTCATCGGACTCAGCTCTGCAACGGCCTCCGCAGCTCAAGATTTTGGCTGTTATAAAGTATGTCACGCTGTGCAATGTTTCGTTCAACACTTGTGTCAAAATGGTGTTGCGAGGTAATTTGCAAGAAACGTTACACTGTCTAATGCAGCCTTTATTCTCCTTAATGGTTAAGAGAAGGCTTGATACCTGAGTTAACTTGTTACTTGCAAGATTATGTGAAAGGGAGACTCCAGCAAGCCAACCAGCCAACCAGTCCATTCTTCCAAAGCTCTGTCTGCAGCAGCTCAGCTCGTACAACTGTGGAGAAGGAGCCAAGTATTTTACAGTCGTCATTTGATCTGAGTACGCGACATACAGCAAAGATTGTCGTGTCATCACCAGAAAAATCACCAATATTTAGTGTTAACACGAGACCTCAACAAATGAAGAAAAGATCTGTGTCGTTCCCGGACGGACTTTCTAAGAATATGTCAAATGTTGTGAAGAAGATTTGCAGAGGTGCAGGCTTGTGTGAAAGACTAGCGTTTCTCAGGCAAAGACTTCAGCAGCGCCTGCAGTAAAACCAGATGTTGCCATTGACGACAGTACGTGCGAAGATATCAGTGGCGATGATGCTCACGCGCCTGGCAATGACTCGATAAAAAATGGTAAAGGCTTGGAAGCTAGAAATTTACTTTGGGATTCAAATAATCTTAGCATCTCAAATTTTAAAGGGTCTGGTAATAAGACGGCAACCTTTGATCAAGAGATGTCATCCACGGTTCCAAAGAAGGGGAATATAAGCCAATTTGAATCCGAGATCGAACCACCTCAAAGCTTACAATCTACTTGTAATACTTCATCTGATTTGCGAGGGTTTACCTCAAGTTCCTCGCCTGAACTGAGCGAACTGGAAGGAACTCGCGCGACACTAAGTAAATCCTTTAAGAAACCGCCGACCATCCAAGGATCAGTCGAGGAAACTGAACACGACAGCTGTTCGGAAGGAAGGCGCCAATTTCCAAAGCAGTCCAGCTTCGTCTCCTGTAGCGTTAGAATGCTGCTATGTGACGCTAAAGAAATCCCCAGTAGCATCAACGGTGGATCAGTGGGCTTTTGAAAAGAGTTCACAAAAGGTAAGTGGCGATAAATATCCAGGAACCGATGGAAAAAGTACAGGTCGTTAATTCTTCAGCTGTCTTGCCCTCTGAAGTGTCAGATGTGACAGCGGGAGAAGTCACAGTAACGTTCCGTTCTTCTCAAGACAAAAGTGAATGCAATCTTTGCGTAACGGAAATGGTGGCATCTTCGAGGCCTAACGGAGAACTGTGCAACAACACATCAGTGTCGGCTACCACTCCAGCTTGGTCAATATCAGCATGCTCGCTCTCTGCAAGTACAGAATCCTAGGTGACGCATTCCTCTGGTGAAGATTCTTCGTCCGGCTTCTCTAGAGCAAGTCCTAAATCTCCAATTCAGTTCCTTTCAAGTTCAGATAGTGTTGGACGTATTTCTGATGCAGTCGTTAAGTCGCAAGGAGAAGGCGGAAAGTGCGGGTCACTTGGCACAGTGGATTCTAACAAAGAGAGGTCGCCAAAAAGCTTCGATCATTCACAACAGTTGAGCACGGATGAAGCCAAAAGTCTGCCTTCAGCAAGCAAAAGTTTTTTATGTCAAGAAAGTGAAAGGTTGCTGGAAGGTTCTTTCCACGATAAAACGTGTGAAGATATGAGCGCATGCAGGGGCAAATCTGAAACAGAGTTGTGTTACTGTGAAGGAGACAGCTTAAACTGCGCAACTCTTGTGCAAAACGTTCCTCTACGACGAGCCAACTCACAGTCATACAATATGCAGATAATAGATATGGATACGGTAACATCATTCGACGTTAAGGATTCAAAATCAGTAGATAATAAGGGCCTGTTTACTACAAACAGTAGACCACATCGTGTACAAGAAAGCAAACAAGACGTGGAAAGAGAAATTCCTGAACCAGCGAACATGGAAACACCACACTTGGATAGTGCAGCGGTTGAAATCAGTACCACAGGTACACTTTCTTCAGCACTCACCGTTTCTAATTCGTACCTTAAGAGCAGTTGTCTGTAAGATTCGAGCTATATTAAAAAGGCACTGCCACCCTATCTCACCGAATTGGCTAAAAATTGGCATGTAGACTTGATTTGAGGTCTTTAATAAGGAATAGGTAACTTTAGGTTCTAATTCCTCCTACTTCGGAAATTATCGACATGGCCGGTTTTTGGGTGCCTCGGACCGGCGCCATATTGGTTAATAGAAGCTGCTTTTGAGCCTTCGACTACAACCCTGTCTTCAAAGCTAATCTTCCTTTGCCAATACAGATTGAAAGAACAATCCCTCTTTATTGTATTTTTAGAAACTACTTCGTAATTGATAACGTTTTCGTAACGATCGATTAAACTTTTGGTGGGTATACTTTTTGAATTTTTTACACCCGCAAAATTAACAGAATTTTAAAGGCGTATATCTCTTTTGCCACATCGCATTGAAGCCTGCCAATCTGCCTGAATACTCACTGTTTGTAGTTAAATCGAGTTCATTAATAAAAAAATTGGGCAAATTTAACGGAACAAAAGTCATGAATGGAAGACTGTTCTAGCGACTTTGTCAATAATCTGTACACCGAATACTCGCCAGGTGTTGCCAAAATTACAATCGATAATAGAGTTTCTGTCATTAAATCTGAGTGATCTGTGTAATACAATTAGCCTCTGTAATATAATCGATAACTCTGCTGCGAAAAACAGTATAAAAAAAGGCAGATTGTATAAGGAAAAGGCAAATGAATTTGTTATGTTTATGCTAGGACGCGTAAACTAAATTAAACAATCACAGTCGAACTGGAATTTTCCTGATTTTCCTCCAGTTCCTTTACCGAAACCAGAGCTTTTAAAATTAACTATAGTAATGAAAATTGAGATGTATTACCTTACTCGACGACAAAGTTGCCAGTTTCAACCTTGATCGAAAAAAAGTAATATTTTCCCACGCATATCGCGGGTCGTCACGTTCCTTGCCTGGCGTTACAACTCACGTGAAACCGCCTGGTTTCAAACAACTGAACTGAAGAATCCGTGAAAATCTTAGCCAGGGAATAAACAATGGAAGTTGATATAAGTTATCATTATTAGTGAGCGAGGATCGATGCGATGATAGTTCCAGCTACATGTGTTTACAGCGTTTGAAGATTTACTCAAAACTCATGAGACATGAGCCCTTGAAATAAACATCATTACTTCCGGTTTTAAAAATTGGGCGTTGGCAAAGTAATGAATAGACTCATTCTACCTTGTACACCGTTAACAACGGTTCCGTGTACAATTTTCAGGTATTTTGTCTCAATCACGAAGCCCGTTTTGAGGAGATTCTTGATAAACAGAAAAATTGGTTTGGAAGGGGTTAAGAAGAATGAGGGATGAGCCCGGGAGAGCAAAAACCACAGTCACCCCACCGAAGGGCTTTAAAACTGTGCGCAAATGCCTCACCCTAGGGACAATTCCAGATTTTTGTTTCCTTGAAAAAGCTTAAAATCGCTAGACAATGCATGGACAACTCAAGACAGTCCTAATTCAAAATAAAGTAAACAGCAAAGAAAATTCAGTTAGAGACCAGAGTGTTTATCACGATGAGCCGCAAGCAGTAAAATTTCTGTCCCGTAATTTAATCAGTTAAATCATCAAAGTTGACAGGTCTTTCTGATGATCAAAGCGACCGTTCGGTTTACCAGTTACACCTTCAGTGCGAAGACTGTCACGGGAACATTAACACCTTCAGGATAATTGCTTACCATAACAGTGGTAGGTCGCGCGCGTCTGGTCGGTTTCGAAGAACGTGATCGTGACTGTTGTTTTCATTCAGTGACTGTGCGCGTTGATATGCCAACGTTTAAAACAGACTGCAACATTAAATTTTTGTTATAAAAGCAAAGAAGCTGCTGAGTAGAAACTAAACCGTCCCAGACTTATTCCGTTTCATTCGTGTACTTTCATTTTGATGGGGTCTGTATGATGAATTTACTTCTGCCTTCTAATCAGGCAAGTAAACAACATAGAGATAAAACATTTCATTTTGCTTTTGTGGAGTAAAAATTAATCTTAAAAAAGTTAAACTAGTGGACCACTTTCTCCGCGTACTTGTAAAAATAGGCATTTAATATGTCGCGCTACAGTGCGAAAATCTTCTTGTCGTGGATTAGATTTCAGTATACATATTCTTCATTTCGCGCCAGAATAAATTAGTTTGCGCGCAAAGGGCTTCTAAAAAAAGATCACAGGGTTTGTCCCACGTCGAGTCCTCCTTCTGGAGAAACGTCGGCATGGTAGCTGGAATACATTGCCGAGGCGAAGATCTGGCATTTTTTCCTCCTCGTCTTTTTTTCTCCGCGACGTTTGTTTATATTTGTAGTGAGAATGCCGCGCATATCGGTGGATTTTACTTCAGTCAAGCGGCTTCAGTTCCTGCGGCTTGCTACTCATCATAAAGAAGAGTGCCGGAATAGCTTTGTTCGCCTTTAACGGATTTGTTGTCGAATGCAAGGTAAAAGAACGGACTACTGTAAGGTAAGAATTGAAGTTTAAATTTGTTTCTCGGCGAAAAATAGTGCATACAACTCGTGAAACCCGTGAGTATTACCTCTGTTTAATATACCGGATGTCATGCGATGACCCCTCGCTTTTACGATGGATAGGACAGATACAAACAATAATTTCTTTCGCAACGTTTAGTATCATTTACTTAATATGGAGATCATCTGAGGACGATTTTTCGTTATATATGCTTCATTTCTTGGCTTATTCCGGCTACGTGCGAAGAATTAGATAACAATGTTTGTGTGCTATAATTATACTGATAATTTCTTGCACCTTGAAACTCATGAAAGCCAAACTTGTTTAACCCTAGCAAAAAACTCTTTTAATGGCGAAACTCAACCTGATAGTTGCACTAAAATCTAATAATTGTTACTGCATTTGAATGCTCTCTGTAACCTCGTGGGTAGAACATACCTGATGGTTACATTAATAATAATCACTGCATTTGCTCTCTGTAACCTCGTGGGTAGAACATACCTGAAGGTTACGTTAATAATAATCATTGCTGTAACGCCTTCCCAGTTGTTTTGTTTAACACGTGACCCGGTCACGCGCATCCGGGTTTTCAGTTTTTTGTAAGCTCGACTAGAGAGCGGAGTGTTTTTGGCAACGTCGCCCAACGCAGTTCTTTAGGCTTCGCACGAAGCATGTTGTAATAGCCATTACAGTCTTTGACGGTCCCTTCGGTCCGTTAACATCTTGTGAACCAGCATTAAACGGAACTAAGGATCTTGTTAGACGTTTTGGTCATTGTGGAGTGAACCTTTCAGAATTTCTGCAACGCATGTTGCCCTCGCGCCGCCTTCACCCAAAAGCGGTCGCTACAGTCAAAGACTCGTATTTACCTCAAGGAACTTTGAAGACTCCTGTTTAATCTGAGGAACTCTAACGAATTGTATTTACGCCGAGGAACTTTACCATGGATTCAGCAAAATTCGATGATAAACACGAGGATACCGGACTCGGGCTAACCTTCGTGTCGAGACCAGAGGAATTTCTCATCGAGAAGAGCGCAAAAAAACACACCTCAAGCCCAGCTCACGAAGAAATCGTCGACTCAACAAAGACTGAGGTTAGCTCATCTGTTATTTTACCGGATAATGTGTCTTTACGTCCAAAAAATAGAGGAAATTTCATCGATTACAAATGCCGACATTATTGTCGATTCGAGTAACACTAGGCCCAGGACCCTCACGGCCAAAGGGCGGGAATACAAATGTGGCTTGAAGAGAAGCGCTGCGATAGATAACGACCGTCAGTTTCGCTCTAAATTAGACACTTTTAAAGAGCAAATCCTCTCAGGCAAAGATCCTAAGGAAATTAAGGAAGATATTTCAGCTTTGATCAAGGAGTTAGACATTGTCTTACAAAGTTTTGACCAATGGATAGAGCTATCAGATGATTCGGATGAAACTCATCAGGCCACAAGTAAACAAACTTATCTGCTTGACACATGGAAAGCAGTTCATGATACAGCCGTGAAAGAAATTGACAAATTACAAAATGATGCAGCCTCTATCACATCTCAAAGGTCCCACCGTTCACGAGTCTCGAAAGGGTCGGGATCAAGTAGAAGTTCTTGCAAGGAGACCCTGCTTGAATTTCGAGCTAAGAGAGCAGCCCTAGAAGAAACGTTGAAGTTTTCAGCAGTTATTGCCGAACAAAAACAGAAACTGGAACAGTTGAAAATACAAAAAGAACTTGGAGAAGTCACTGCACAAGAGCAAGTCTACCAAAAAGCAATGCAAGAAGAAAACTGTCTGCAGTCGCCTGCACTGCCGACAGAAACCTATGATCCAATTTCCACCTTTATTACCAGCAATAATGCTGACGAATATACGTCTACACCGGGTGCGCCTGCTACAACGCCCTTTGACACTAGAACACCAGTGACTAAAGTGACAGTGACGTCATCGTCCACACCACTTGACGTTGTATCTGTATCTTTGAATCAAGGCCCTCAAGGATCAACCAATCGAATCTCACACTCTACCACTGCAACCACCTTCAGCTTAAGAGGACAAGCTCCTCCAGTTACACATCGCCTGCGTGTACTATGTCCCAAATTGGACTCACACCTCCAAGAGGTTTTTGCGGAAATTTTCCAGCGTTTGTACCATCGTCATATACAGCCTACTCCCCTGCACCCCAAGATTATTCAGTGCAACTAACTGACACCCTAGCCAAGATCAGTCAGCTACAACGCCTCCCTCAAGCCACGCCAGATGTTTTTAAGGGTGATGAGACTGACAAGACTAAATTCTTCCTGTGGGAGAATTCTTTTGATGGTCTGATTGATTCAGCACCAGTGACAGCCCAACAGAAACTACACTTCTTGTACCAATATTTGGATGGCAAAGCCAAAAAAGTGGTAGAGCAGCTTCAGTACTTAGTGCAGAACCCTGAAAGTGCGTATCAACAAGCCCGCACAATCCTCAAGGAACGTTTTGGCCACCCAGCAATAATCAGTACCAGTTTTCAGAAGAAATTAACAACCTGGCCAAAGGTGGGACCGAACGATGCAGCAGCCTTAGAAGAATTCAGTGACTTCCTTCAACAGGTGAAAATTGCAAGCGAACACATTTTGAGTCTCCAAGTCCTTAATTACCCGTCACAGATTCAAAGTCTTGTCGAAAAGCTGCCATCGTGGTTCAAGCCCAAATGGTCTGATAAAGTGCTGAAACTTCAGAAGAAAGAAGGCAAGGACACATTCCCTTCATTTGCAGACTTTGCTCAAGAAGTGCGTTACCACGCTGAGCGTGTCAACATACCTCAAATTGTTCAAGCTTCAGGTTCAAGTGGTACACCACAGACAGACCGTTTCAAACCTTTGAACCGCCAACCCCGCCTGCGTCCTCCAGCTGTTAATCTGACCTCCACTTCACCCCCCAGTAACAATGGCGAGACAAATGCTAATCACGAAGAACCAATAGAAATCTCCAATGTGCTTTCAACCCATGCTCAGCAACCGGACACTACCAAAGCTACTGCGGCTAACACGTATTGCTTCTATCACAAGATGAAGTCTCATAGCATGAACGATTGCGAACAGTTTCAGAAATTAGGATACGAAGAACGCAGAGATTTCCTAATGAAAAACAAAGTCTGTCTCAAGTGTGTTAATTCCAACAAACATGTTGCCAGAGACTGCGAACAAGACAGGCTAGATTGCAAGATATGTCGACAGAAACATGCCACTGTACTGCATGACCCATCCAGGCACAAAGTGATTAATGCCAGTGAAGCGAGGTCTGCTTGCTCACGAGTCTGCAATCAAGGGCATTCTGCTCGTTCATGCGCTAGAATAGTTCTCGTCGAAGTCTTCCATCAAGACAACCCTTCAGCAAGGATGCTGACCTATGCAGTTCTGGATGACCAGTCAACAGATGTCTTCATCACAGACACTCTTCTCGACCAGTTGCAGGTCAAAGGCCAGGAAGTTAACCTCAATATCAGTACGATTGCGGGCGTGAACACTGTGCGTACTCAGAAAGTAAACGGATTGCACATCAAGGACACAGACAGTCGACACAATTCTATTAAGATTCCGTTTGCATACTCACAAGAGAAAATTCCAGCTAGCCATCAGGACATCGCCACGCCTAACATTGCCCAACTCTGGCCGCACCTTAAGGAGATCGCCCACCACATCCACTATCATCCCGGAGTAGAGATAGGATTGTTAATCGGTCGTAACATCCCATCTGCCTTTCAGCCATTACACGTTATATACGGCAAAGACAATGAGCCGTGGGCTGAAGAGTACAAGTTCGGCTGGACGATCATCGGTCCAGTTTGTCTAGACAACCAACAAGACAGTACGGCTTGTGCAACAGTTAACCGCATCACCGTACGACGAGAAGATTCTCACAACCTCTTCAATGTTCCAACGAGCAACAGTTCCAGAGAAGAGGCCGTAGCCTCTTTCGCTTCCAAACATCAATCTAAGGATGTCACTACGCCCCAGCAGATAAGAGAAATGATGCAATTGGATTACAGTGAACTACATCATAGCCGAACCATCCGAGGCACTGAGAACACCGAGTCTGTCGAGGACAGACGTTTCAATGATCTTCTTACCACAAGCATCCATACAAATGAACTGGGCAATTGGGAAATGCCGCTACCACTGAGGACAGACAAGTTGAGTCTGCCGAACAACCGAGAACAATGCCTAAACAGGCTACTAGGCATAAAAAGAAAACTTCTCAAGAATGGCAAGGTATTGAAGCAGTATACTGAGTTCATGCAGAAAATGTTTAACAAGAACCACGCCAGTCTCGTCCCATCAGATCAACTCAAGACTGCCACAGGAAAGGTGTGGTACTTGCCTCATTTTGACATTTATCACCCCAAGAAACCTGACCAAATTAGAATCGTTTTCGACTGCAGTGCCATCTTCCACAACGAGTCTCTCAACAAACATCTGCTACAGGGCCCTGACATGATGAATGCCCTCGTTGGTGTGCTCTCGCGGTTTCGAAAGGAAGAGACAGCAGTGACATGCGACATTGAACAGATGTTTCATAGTTTTCACGTCAGCCCGGAACACAGAGACTTTCTACGATTTCTGTGGTTCAAGGATAACAACTTAGAGAGTCAAATCGTAGAGTACAGCATGAACGTCCACCTTTTCGGGGCAGTCTCCTCCCAGGAGTTGCTAATTTCGGTCTCAGAATGACAGCAGAAGCCGGCAGAGAACAGTTTGGCAATGAGGCCGCAGACTTTGAAGAACGACTTCTACGTAGATGACGGGTTGAAATCTTTCGCCACACCAGCTAAAGCAATCAATGTCATCAAGAATACCCAAGCCATGTGCGCAGCAGTCAACCTACGCCTGCACAAGTTTGCCAGCAACAGTGAGACTGTGCTGGAAGCCTTACCTGCTGAAGATCGTTCCAAGGACTTGAAGGACCTCGATCTACGTCACGATGTCTTACCTGTCCAACGATCCTTAGGGTACCTATTGGTGCATCCAGTCTGATACCATTGATTTCGAATTGAGCTCAAGGACAAGCCTCTCACCCGTCGCGGAATTCTATCAACTGTGAGTTCAGTTTATGATCCGCTTGGTGTCATTGCACCTGTCATCTTAGTCGGAAAACAGTTGCTCCAAGAACTGTGCCGCGAAGGCATCGACTGGGACGACCCAGTTCCTGCCCACATCCGCTCACAATGGGAAAAATGGAGATCCGAACTACCTCTTGTGGAGACGATCAAGATAGCAAGGTGTCTCAAGCCACCTGATTTCGGCGAACCAGTTGCCGTGGAGTTACACAGCTTCTCCGATGCCAGCAACACAGGCCTCGGCCAGGTAACCTACCTACGTCTTGTAAACAGTTCAGGCCAAGTACATGTCAGCTTCCTGATGGGCAAAGCTAGGGTCGCGCCACTAAAGCCAATGTCAATTCCACGCCTTGAACTGACCGCCGCCGTGGTTGCTACTAACGTAGCCTCCATGCTCAGCCAAGAGCTTAACTACAGTAACCCAGTGAAATTGTTTTACACGGACTCTTCCGTCGTTCTAGGGTACATTCGAAATGACGCGAGACGCTTCCATACGTACGTCGGAAATCGTGTTCAACACATCCGCGACAGATCAAACCCACAGCAGTGGCATTACGTTAGCAGTCCGAACAACCCAGCTGATATCGCGTCAAGAGGTGCCACCACCAAAGAGCTTTCTGAACACGAACTATGGTTCAATGGCCCTGAATTCCTATGGGAAAGCGAAGTACCGGTGATCAGCCTAGACCAAGTTGCGGATCTACAACACGAAGACGTTGAAGTGAAGAAACCTAAGTCCACCGTCTGCATTTCAAGCCATGAAGAAACCAAAAGCGAGGAGAAGGAGAGCTCTCACAGTATTCTAGAACCAGAACGCTTTCGCCATTCATCTTCCCTCATTCGCCTAAAGAGGAGCATTGTGCGCATCCAGAGAATGATAGAACAGAGACGCCCTAACAGGCAGTTCAACACAAGGCCCAACACCGGCCCCCTTCAGTCGAAGAATTACGCTTAGCAGAAGAAGTAATTCTCAAGTCAGTTCAGTTCGAGCACTTCGGCAAGGAGATCCAAATCCTTCAAAATGCCAACCACCAAGATGGTATGTTCCAGGATCGCCACAGTGCTCATACCAGGAACGAAACGATCAAGAAGACAAGTTCTCTCTACAAACTGGACCCCTTCTTAGACAGCAAGGGAATCCTCAGAATTGGCGGACGACTCCTAAAAGCCGAATTAGATTATGGCATAAAACATCCGATCATATGTCCAAAGAAGAGTCACGTGACGAATCTCCTCATCCGACACTTTCACAGCAAAGAGCACCACCCAGGTTATGGGATGACCCACAACTCCATCAGGCAAGCAGGTTATTGGATTGTGAACGGTCGTTCTGTTGTCTCCCATCTCCTGTCAAGCTGTGCCATTTGCCACAAATTGCGCGGACGAGCACAAGTCCAAAAGATGGCAAATCTTCCTGAAGAACGTGTGACACAAGCACCGCCCTTTACCTACACGGGTATGGACGTTTTCGGCCCATGGTATATTAAGGAAGGCCGAAAGGAATTGAAACGTTGGGGCATCGTCTTCACGTGCCTCTCATCCCGGGCGATACACCTTGAAACCTTGAACACTATGGAAACAAGTTCATTCATTAACGCGCTCAGAAGATTCATCAACAGAAGAGGCAAAGTGCGCCAACTAAGATCAGATCAAGGAAGCAACTTCATCGGAGGAAGAAACGAGCTCAATGCAGAGGTGAACACTGACACAGTGAAGAACTTCCTATTAACACAAGAATGCGACTTCATCGAGTTCAAGATGAATTTCCCCAGCTCCTCACACATGGGAGGTGTGTGGGAACGCATGATACGAACAGTACGCTCCTCTCTATCTGGCCTCCTCGAAGATCAGTCAACACAGCTAGACGACGAAGGGTTACGTACTCTCTTCACTGAAGCCGAAAACCTCGTGAACAGCCGCCCGCTGACCACCGACAGCTTGTCAGACCCACAAGCACCTGAGCCGATCACACCAAATCACTTGCTCACTCTGAAGACGAAGGCAGTACTACCTCCGCCTGGCAACTTCTCTCGACCAGATCTGTATACCAGAAAGAGATGGCGCAGAGTTCAATTCTTGGCTGACCAATTCTGGCTCCGATGGCAAAGAGAATATTGTCTACAGCAGCAAAAGCGTCAGAAGTGGAACAAGACCGTCCCTAACGTCCAAGTTGATGATATTGTTCTGATTTGCGAAGATTCTTCCCCAAGAAATGAATGGCCTCTCGCCAGAGTCACCCAAGTCTATCCCAGTGATGACGGACTCGTTCGCAAAGTCTCCCTTTTCTATACTGAATCCGGAAATAAGAAGCTTCTGGATAGACCCGTACACAAGTTAATCCTTGTTCATCGTCCGAAGGAAGAGACGACTGATGCAAGTTACAGAAGGAAACTTCGATAGACCGGAGTACGACCCCGTCGGGGAGCCAGCAGAAAGAATTACCCTCTTGAACACTAAGAACACTAAGTTTATTTTGACATTTATTTTATTGTTAAGTCATACATTTCACAATGTATGGGGGAGCCATGTAACGCCTTCCCAGTTGTTTTGTTTAACACGTGACCCGGTCACGCGCATCCGGGTTTTCAGTTTTTTGTAAGCTCGACTAGAGAGCGGAGTGTTTTTGGCAACGTCGCCCAACGCAGTTCTTTAGGCTTCGCACGAAGCATGTTGTAATAGCCATTACAGTCTTTGACGGTCCCTTCGGTTCGTTAACATCTTGTGAACCAGCATTAAACGGAACTAAGGATCTTGTTAGACGTTTTGGTCATTGTGGAGTGAACCTTTCAGAATTTCTGCAACGCATGTTGCCCTCGCGCCGCCTTCACCCAAAAGCGGTCGCTACAATTGCATTTTCCCTTTGTAACCTCGTGGGTAGAATATACCTGACGGTTACATTTAATAATAATCACTGCATTTGCTCTCTGTAACCTCGTGGGTAGAACATACCTGAAGGTTACGTTAATAACAATCATTGCATTTTCTCTTTGTAACCTCGTGGGTAGAATATACCTGACGGTTACATTAATAATAATCACTGCTTTTGCTCTCTGTAACCTCGTGGGTAGAACATACCTGAAGGTTACGTTAATAATAATCATTGCATTTTCCCTTTGTAACCTCGTGGGTAGAATATACCTGACGGTTACATTTAATAATAATCACTGCATTTGCTCTCTGTAACCTCGTGGGTAGAACATACCTGAAGGTTACGTTAATAATAATCATTGCATTTTCCCTTTGTAACCTCGTGGGTAGAATATACCTGACGGTTACATTTAATAATAATCACTGCATTTGCTCTCTGTAACCTCGTGGGTAGAACATACCTGAAGGTTACGTTAATAATAATCATTGAATTTTCTCTTTGTAACCTCGTGGGTAGAACATACCTGATGGTTACATTAAAAATAATCACTGCATTTGCTGTCCGTAACCTCGTGGGTAGAGTATACCTGATGGTTACATTAATAATAATCATTGCATTTTCTCTTTGTAACCTCGTGGGAAAAAAAAATTAATGCCTCTCTCCTGGAAATTTTGCCCTGTCCTTTGAGCATAGTGATCTTTGGGTAGCGAATTCACGAAAACAGGTAAAACGCTTTTTTTAACAACAGCATTTATATTATTTGGCTTTTTGAGGGAGGTTAAACATTAATGGAATAGAATATAAAAAAAGCTGATAAAGCGGAAAAAGTTATCTTTACAAAATGCGCTTTGACAATGTCAAGGAGTGAAATAAGCTAAAGTTTTGTAGTTAGCCCGAAGAAAACCTTTTCCTGCGTGAAAAGCAGTTCTGATTCCCTTCTCTTAACTAGAAGAGATGCGTATCCCTGTGAACCAGTTTTTTTAACCCGGAGCGATTCCCAGTCACTTCTTATACTTGATTGACACGAGTTCCTATTTCAATATATGTCTAATTCAAGCTTAGCCGCGTGATAGCTCCTCATTAGCGAAAAGGTCTAAGTGATATTTTGATTGACGTGTTGTTTTGGATCCTGAGGTTTTTTAGCACCTTTTCTCTAGCTTAACTGGCGAAGATATTCTAGGAATTTGCCCTTCAATTCCAAATTCTTTGATGTGCCGCCAGATGCCGTGCAAAAATATCACCTCTTGCGGCTCCTCGTGCGATATCGCGAACAATAAGGAGTGATTGAAGATGTGTCTGCAGTTTAAGGTAAAATCATTTACCATGCTCACGGACCTTTCGACAACATAAGTGTACCGATTGACGTAATATCAGTGGTAAAAAACGAACGCTTTTTACTGTAGGACGATGACGTCATCATACAAAAGGCGTCTTCACTCTGGCATCCAGAATTTCAAACAGTCAAAACCTAGTTTTCTCTGCTCGTCAAATGAAAAACGCCTCTGAGGGCAAGTAGTGGTAATGTGCTTGTTAGTAAGACGTCCAACATAACGAGACATTCATAATCAACTCGGTTACTGCATTGATAAAGGGAAACTTTCTCCTTTACCCTTAGGGACAGAGTTCAAAGGCGCAAAAGATTTTTAGTTCAGCTCTAACATGTGTTGTCTAGCGATTTGCCTTGAGCTTCTCTAAATTTTCCAGATCAAACAAGCTGTGCCCATCGTACATAATCTTGTCTGGGCTCCCTTGAAAAATTGCAATTCATCAGATGCCTTCAAGTTCATCCTCCGCCGCGACAACTTCGTGATCTATTTTAATGGGTGGTTTTCTGGAACTATCCTATGGCTTGTCCTTTCTGGTCGTCACTATATTAGCGAACATGTTTCAATTTCTCTCCAGCAAAAATCTCTATCAGGAGCGTAGCCAGGACTTTCCAGGTGTGCGGAAAATTTCCAAAACTTACCCTAACATCTTACTCAGTTCTCTCGCAACGTTTCCCCACTACATTTGCTAATTCTGTTAACTAGGTGAGGTTATGCGTGGATGAAATGGCACTTGCAATCGGTGAGAAAATTAGGTTAGACACTTTACCCTCAAGGACGACTCTCACGTTTTGCTGACACTTTCTACCTTAGAAGAGATAAGTGAAGCTTTGCCTTCCCCACTCCGTGTAAAAGAATGTCGTTCGGCTGTTCAAACTACTTTGACAAAACAACAAACTTCCCAACTTTAATTTTTAATAAAGGTATAAGGGTAGGAATCCAAATTGTTTAGGAGTATTTCACTGATTTTAACACGATGATTGTAAAGTAGTGTCTAGTGAGTCCGGGGGCTAATGCCCCATCGTAAAAATCTGAAATTAAAAACAAAAATCTTGTATAACCGAGTAGTACACAATTTTAGTTATTTTATTGAGTTGTGAAAAATCACAAATTTGTTTCTTCTTGAATGTGTTATACTCTCATCCATTCAGTCTTTCCGATATGCCCGTCGGATAGCGGAAGTTAACGTAAATGATCGATTACCTGAAAAGAAGCTACCATCCTAACTTTCCACCTTCGGGTCTTTTCCCTAGCCATAATTTTTTTCCCTCAAGGAATTTTTCTCTGTTTTACATAATAATTGGTCTTGCATTCAGCTTATCGATTTTGAGAGCCTAGTCCTATGCCGTATTCTGATGCGATCTACTTTATGTAGTCAAAACTGTCATTACTGTATCTTTGAAACCAACGAGAATTCGAACCTTAGAATATGCATTCAGTATTTAGGACACCATTCTAAGACTACATGCCAAAAATCAGCCAAATCGATGAGGTACCGTGTCAGGCCGAAGTTCGAATTTTACAGAAAATCACTCTTAAGTTTCCAAAAGTTAGCATCAATCGGCTGAAACTGCTGCAGGACGCTTTAAAAGCAACCAGTGATCGAAATGGGTCTGATTCCGACTTGAGCACAAGGAGGTCACCTTTTATTAACAACAAATCGTGCAAAGTGACCTCCTTAACTTCGTCAGTAACAAGAAAGGAGGACTCTCAATGGACTCAAGAATCCATAGATTGTTTTAGCGCTCAGAATTCTATCGCTTCCACTGAAGACTGTAAGACACCTGTTGTCAGTTCTGTTTCTCTGGAAAGAGACGTCAGTGTTTTAACCCACAAAACTTTGCCATGTGCTGGAGGTGTTATTGAAATGTCGCTAATCGAAAACTCGGGATTTCAAACAAAATTTCACGAATTAAGTGAATCTCAACTAAAACTAAAGAATTGTTGTGAACAGGATATAAACGAAACTGACGTAGGTGACGCTGTTAAGTCAAGTGAAGGACGTCCATTAATCGAGGACTTTAATATATCAGATACTGAAGCTGTGGTGTGTGCCCCAGTAGACCCGTTCGAAACCTTCATTTTTAGGTATAACGGGGAGGCTACTTTTAGGGATCAAGGTGCTGGCGACAGGGAAAGGATAAGATTTGAGGAGGGCGAGAAGGAGGTGGCCTTTCTTGTAGAGAAAGAAAATCCTGATGTGGTAACCGAGATGGTGCCGTGCTCACGTATAAACTCGCAAGCAAACCTGTCTTCAAGAGGTTTTGTCCCTGAAGCAAGGTATCCAGGGGAAAACACTGCAGCCGTAACTGTGTCACGCATGTGTCCCAATAGTTGGGACGCATGCGAATGTGATACTGCTGTGCAACAGTGCGAGTTGAACGCAGATTTGAAATCAGACGTGTCGGCGAAAGAGCTGTCGCTTAAAACAGGCTCACTAGGGGACTGCAGTGAAGTTGAGGGTTCCGACGACAAGTGGCACACTTTCGAATCTTGCATTCTACATTCGAATGTCTCTATGAAAAGCTCAAGCTTTTCTCGAGAAATAGCACGAAGAGAATTGTTTGGTGACTTCTTAAAGTCTGATATGGCAGTCAAACACAACAAACGATTGGAATATTCTACGGATAGTATCTTAGAAACATCTCATTCACGTTTCTTGGAAGCAAGTAAAGCTGGGCTCGCTATTGTAACCGAGACCTCGGTAGCAAATCAGACGGTAACTGTAAAGGCGTGTGTGCAGTTACTATCTGGCTCGACGAAGAGGGAAAATTGCTGCTCGGAAAAGCCTCGAACGGTTGGGGTAATGGAGACTACCAAGAATCCCTTTCATGGGGCAGACGGCAACTCTGAGTTCAAGGTAAAAGAATGGTCCTCTAGAGAGAAGGGATGCTCTCAAAGCATGGAGGGAGAAGTGATGAGTCCAGTACAAGAGCAGGATCATGAAAGGAATTTTTTTCAAATAACGGATAGAGTTTCATCAAATAAAAGTTTGTTGATTGAACAGAACTATATACTGAACGAAAACGGGAGCAGGATAAAACATCCAACCGTAGATGTGCCTTCTTCGTCACAGTGTATAACCATGGTGGAAGTGAATGTGACATACGACAAAGCCTCAGAGCACATGGAAAGTGTGATCTACTCTGAGGATGTACCGTGTTTGGAACAAGAAGAAAGGAGAGACATTCTTCCGAATCTCGCTGGAAAAGAAAAAGGTTGCCCAACGGAAAGACCGAGTTCAACAAAAGAGAAAGAGCAAGAAATTCAGTTTGGGAGCGGAGAAGAAAACGACTGTTTTGAGAGACCTACTTTGGTAAATGAACCGAAAAAGTCTGGCAGTTGCTCATTGATTGAGTCAGTGACTGTTGTAAGAAGTACAATATCAGAGGCAAGCGCTAACATCTGTTTAACCACCACCATCAATTGGCCTGAGCAACCCACTAAGACAGAGGTATCACAAAATGTAACTGGCTTCAGGAGTGCTAACCTGTCTAAATCAGAGAAATTGTCCTTGAAAGCAACTAAGGGGAGCACCAAACTGGTTGCTAAGGAAAGCAGGCCGCAGGAGCAAACAGTTAAGACAGTGTACTCACAAGGTGGACAGGCTCCAGAAGGCAGCCGGCCATCTGACCAGACTGTTAGTTTAGAAGAATCACAAAACTTCCTTGGAGCAAGGATAGGTAGCTCTGTTAAGACTCAAAATTCGTGCGTACATTCTTTGAAAGGCCTTAAAGCTTCGAAGGACAGCAACCCTGGGAGAACTGTTAACGAGGTAGGCCCAATTCAGACTGATGGTGTAAATGATAGCACAATATCTGAAACAGAGCAGAAATCAAAAAGATCGGCGAATTGTAACGCTGAAGCTACAAGAAACAGCAAGTACTCTGCGAACGCCTCCATGACAACTTCTTTCCAACCCTCGTCGAAAGCATCGTCTCCGTCTGAGAGAGATGAAGGGCATTTTAACTAGGAAAAGGGTTTAATAAGTGATTCTAATGTGATTTGCGGAGATCAACACAAAACTAGCCCTTTGCCGCAGTTAATGCATTTGTCGTTGGATAGCAGGACACAGAACATGTTGTCGAAACAGTGCGTTGATGACATGTTTTACATGATGACAAAGCGGCAGAAGATGATGCCCCCACCTCCTCTGTTATCTTTGGATATGAGGTTAAAGGGTTGTCAAGAGGTGCACGAAGATAGCATGGAAGACCAACGTTTACACATACCGTATCCGAGTAGAGATCGATTAAACGGCCAGTTACCTCGAGTTAAGCATGAAAGAAAGTGTACGAGAATTAGTGGAAAACAACAGCGGTATCCTTTTTGGGTTGCTCCTCTCCCGCAAGCTCTCCCGGAAAATAACAGAAGGAGAGAATCATTGTCTCGCTTGATTCCGGCAGAACGCTGGTGTTTACAGAGACCACAAGAGACCAAGACAAGACAACAACGGTTAGGACAAGTTTGCCCAAGTTTGCGCGATCGCGGAAGAACCACGCATGTGCCAATTTCATGCCGAAGTCGTGCCATTTTGTCACCGCCCCCTCCTCTAATACCAGGTCTTTGGGCTTTGCCTGGCAATTCTTGCCATTTGCCCTATTCGTATACAACGAAATACGGGATGAGCAGTGAAAGTCCTAGTTTAGACTGACTGCTTCCACTTGCGAAATGTGGAAATTAGGTTTTCGCTATCGTGAAAGACCCACGCCCGTGCTAATTCTTTTCCGGAGTCGTTCGGTTTTGTCACCACCAACTCCTCTAATATCAGATCTTTGGCATCGGTACTAGTACCTATTGACCTTCTTAGTTTTGGAGGTCTAGCAACCTCCATGTATTCCACTGCCTGTCTCAGTTTTCCTGACTTTGAATCCCTGGATGTGATAGTTCATGTTACATTCCTGGTGAAAATCTTTTAAAGATCTTCAAGGATCCTGCAGTAGATCATTTCTCTAAACAGTAACCAACATGTCGGCCATTGATGATTACTTTCATGGTTGTTGGACTTCCACGGACAAACAGAGGCGCCAGAAAGAAAACAAAACACATTTTATTCTTGGTTTGCTCGTCACTCTGATAAAAAATGAAATCGCTTGAACCATTCATGACTTATAGTCAAGAAATTGAGATATTATAGAAGGGTAATAAAGAAACAACGTGCCAAAGTCTCAGGCCTGAGCGATATCCCGTACTTCAGTTATTCGGCAAAATGAACCGCTAATAACTATGGAGTTCAGCATGGAGACACCATGTTGGTATCCTTCACAAGGACACCAACATGGCGGCCGGAAACCAGCGAAAACATCTCGACTTTGGCTGTGTTAAAGCCTTTCTTCGCTCTATTGAACTTGTAAACAATCGCATAAACAGTTTTCTTAACACTGGTTGTTCAGAGCTCAAAACCACAATGTGAATCGATGTTTTCACGTTCGTGGCGTGTTTCTCAGCAGCCGTCTCTTATATCACGCAGTCTGAAAAAAAACTTAAATTTAAACTGCTATATTTTCCAAACAAAGCATGCCATAGAGCAGAAAACTTGACTTAAAATGTCTTTTGCCAAATGAAGATGAAAACTCAAATTACTGTCTACCTCAGTTTCAGTGTTCGTTTTTTATGACGTAATGTGTAAACCAAGAATACTTTTTTGCCTTTTTCAGAGAACGAAAGTGGCATTTCACTTTCGAACTCCGTTACTGGTTTATTAGGAGTGCCACTCTTTCATTGAAAACTGATAATTTACCATTCCGATGCTGAAGTAGTCCCTTCGGAGGAAAGATATAAATAGTTCGGATCACAGAAAAGGAACCTCGACATTGCTTCTAACTTGGGCTGGGGTGTTACCGTTGTTCCGCAACCAACAGGGAGCAAGGAACACTTTTCAAGACCTTCATAACTGGAAGTTTTCTCCTATTCTTGTCTCTGAGTGACCGGAACCCGTTTATTTTTATCAGAACGCATAGTTTCAGTTTCGGTTTCAGTTTCGTTGATGCGGACTTGCTAACGTGCCATGTGTCAGACCTTTAAGGCATAAACCTGCGATCTCACATTTTGAGACGGATCACCTTTAAAAGATATCGCGTATTAAAGGTTGCGAAGCCACCAGCTACCAAATAAACAAATGAGTGATTTTTAAGTTAAATTAATGGTTATCGCAATGAACTATGAAACTTGGGCAGTTGCAAACAGCTGTACCTTCTGGGCGCCATTTTGTTACTAGAAAAGGAAAACGGTTACCTTAAGCCAGAGTCAAACAGACGCAACACGTCACGTGACATCTTGCAGCACTGTTGGGTGTTGTTGCTGCAACTTGTTGCGAACGGAGGTGGTCCTGAACACATGTTGCGACGATGTTTGGTTTTCTACCCTCCGTTTGCCAAATCAGGGCTGTGTAGAAGCCCATGACTAGCCTTGGCAAGATTGATACTTGCCTCTGTCTCTCTTAACTTTTTACCTCGAATGGTAATGGCCACCGATAGTATCCACTTGTTCGCATGTAAATTTGTTTGAGTTCTGGGTTAGCGTTCAGTTGTATTATTGAATTAATAGAGGACGATGAGAGAGTCCGGAAAACGAGCAAAACTCGCCGATAGATCAAGAGGAGATTAAAGAGGGCTTATTGCACTAACATTCTGACGGAAGTTATGACTCAATCTCATATTTGATGGTAAATTTGCAAGGCTACCCAACAATGTTGCGAAAGGGGTCAA
The DNA here is from genome assembly GCA_942486035.1 of Porites lobata. Classification (NCBI taxonomy): domain Eukaryota; kingdom Metazoa; phylum Cnidaria; class Anthozoa; order Scleractinia; family Poritidae; genus Porites; species Porites lobata. Next base: position 650,334 of record CALNXK010000066.1, read on the forward strand.
ACAAACACAACGTGTCACAACATTCGCGAGAGTAAAAGAAATGTTGGGAGGTCTTGCATGAAAAGGTTGACCCAATTCAAACTTGGCGCAACATCTACGAAACATGTCCCAACACCCTGTGACATGCCACAACAGGGTGGTCAAATAGACGCAACATATTGCGCGCAACAGTATTGCATGATGTTGCGTCTCTTTGACCGGGGGTTATAGTTATTTTTTTTAAACTTGGGCTGCATCATTTTTGGCTGGGTAGTTTTAATCCACAATCTTGTTCGTCTGGTCGTTGGGGCTGATTTGTTATTTATGTAACATTACGACCTTCAGGCACCGGCATTTTCTCAATGACTAAATCGCTTTCTCGAACAAGTAAACTGCTGGTAAGGGTCAGTCGATTAAATAAGAATCGGTATTCTGCAAAAGGTGGCCTATATCAAGAGATACCAGGCATCGTTTGTAAATCAACAGCACAAGGTATGCTCCATTCGGCTTCGTTTTATCCGCCCGGGGTGAGGGGACGTGTACTTAATGATCGCCGGCAATTAGCAAGCGTCTAAACAGCCGTGGTGGTGGCTTTTCGGTTAATTCATGATCATTAAGAAGGTGTGAGTGGTGATGACAATGGTATGTCAAGGAACAATATTCCCCTACGCACATTAATTCTCTCAACCGAGCACTTCGGCTGCTTTAAGGTTAATTATCGGTGATATTAACTGTAAATAGGAGAATCGATTCACAAGCTTCATTTAACATCGATGGCCTGGGAAAACGGGGTTCTACAAACCAAGCTTCTACAAGATTCACTTGGTCGCGACCAAATAAGGCATCACTGTGCACAATAATTAAGACCATAATATGATGCAAATGCAAAGTGCTGCGCCTTGTTGCATTATGGAAACTTTGAACTCATTAGCGGCTTCAGTTTACACGCGGAAGTCTGCTTCATCACATGTTTGAAACAAAAGGTTTTTTTCGGGGCGTGTATTGACCTCACGACAGGCCCTTTTATATTTAGGAAGGTTTTGCATTGGTGTTCACTGAATTCCTCAAGAAAATTACGTCACACAGAACTCTCGGGTTTTCTACTCCAGTTTTCTCTCTTGATTTGACTTCTACGGAAGTCATGTCTCGATAGTTTCAAAACAGACATAAGTATCTGGAGCGAGAAAAGACTGTGACACAGTCTTGTTCTCCACGCACTATTGAGGGGACTTTTCTTCAAATGTTTGTATCCCTCATTGCAAAGTGCGGAAGTAGGTTTTTTTTTTCTTCATTGCTGGAACGGAGCATAAGCAGGGTGGAAACTCTGTGACAGAAAGGTTGGGCTGCACCTCTTTGAAAACCTCTAATTACTTTGGTTGTTCATAGGCTGCACCTCTATTGTTTATGGCTAGGTTCCATTGTTTCGTTCTTTGTCTACTGTTTTTTTTTTATATATAATCCTGTGAGGTCTTTCAAATGGTGCAGATCGGACAGAAGGCTTATAGGAAGGCCTCTGACCATTAGATTGAGGAAACCACAGATGGAAAGCTTTCAACATTCGTCGCCTAGTAATAGTGCGTACGCGCCCAAACCACTTCTAAGGGCCATGAAAATACCAATGTCAATCAATGTACACCTTGCCCAGACGGCCGTCATGTTATGTCACCAGTCTCATTGCAGAATTGAATCAATCGAAGTAGTTTATGAAATCTAGTAAAATAAATAACACCAGGGATGTAAAAAAGGAGAAGAACTTGCAACTTTTGGGTGATGAAGTTTCAACGCAAGGATGACTTTCCTAGAACCGGAAGTTTCTCCGGGGCACGTGGAATAATTAATAGGTAGATTTTTACGTTTCCTCAGTGGTTCGAAAGCTGACTGATAAGCGCGCCACCAAGACAATCCTCATCAGCTGCGGATTCCAAAGGCCTTAGCATTTCATCTAGAGCAGGTATTCTTGTCGGTTTTGCTGAAAGATGTTCTTTCAGCATATCTGGAGAGCATGGGCGGTTACGTGTAAAGTGGGGCATTGTAAAAACCAAAGCTAGACTGGACTCTGGACCCATGGATTCAAAATTAAAAGTCTGCGTATTTAAAATAATATGTATATGTTTAGTTACGTCCATGCTTAAATTCAGTTTATTCATTAATTTGTCAGTTTATGCCGATCACTTTCCGAGTTTTTTTCCCGATAAACACAGCATTAAGAAAACGTGAAAGCGAGGATTTTCACGAGCATCTTTATCGTTTAACTCTACCATTATCTGTAATTCTTTTGCGATGTGCTGCTGGATTATTGACAGTTGGTGAGACGAGATCCTCGTGGCCAGAAGTTAAAAGTGCCAGAAAGAAGTGAGAACTGTAGCTACAAATCCCTCCAACCTCACGCAAACTTTTAATGATCCTAGAAAATGTTTCTATTCCCACTTGGACTGCGTGCGTTTCAAACTACGAACAGTTTTGTCTTTTCTCTTTGCCGTTTCCTTTGCTCTTCGGACTCGGCTACTGCCAATACACCAGCAGCCAAGCTAGAAAGAAAGAAAGAACAGACAGAATGTTGGCTATTTCGAAGACGCATGAACTTTTCACATCTAAGCTTTCACGTTTGTTAATAACGTCTTTACCGGGAAATAAACCTAGAATGTAATTCGGTTAAAAACGATATCAAAGAATGAACCGAATTGAAATATTGAGATGACCCTGTGTTTTTAGATGGAAACGTTTCAATTTTGAGTCCACGGTCCAGAGTCCAGCTGGGTCCAGTTCAGCTTTTGTAACATGTCTATGACGTGACGTGAACTGAAGGTCTTTTTGCCATATATCACGTATTAAAGAGATTGAACTGGTAACAATTCACTAACAACACCTTCAAAAGCTGTCCAAATTTATAGACCAAATAGGTATCAACGACTTCAAGGAAGTCTATCGCCGCAATAATATTAATCACTGCCTTGAAACGACTTCATGCACGGTTTCATCAAGCTGCTGTTCAATGCTTAACTTTTAAGTTTAATTGCTTGTCTCCAAATTTGGAAAAGACAGGGTCGATTCCTTGAATGAAGGCAATACAATACAATACAATACAATGTTCTTTATTTTGAGAGGGTACATATACATGATTAACCCAGTTAAGAGTTTTCTAACACATGGCCCTCAATTTGGCACTGAAGGCACTTAATTTGCATACTTTAGTTGTGAAGCGCCACATGTTTCTTAGTGGTCCTATTTTAATTTTAGTGTGGGGTATCTCGGGAAGTAACGAAACTTTAGTAGATGCAGTCACTTTTTTAAACAGTAGTGTGTAACTTAACTCCAGACTAATCGTTAGATGTAAGAACGGACCGCCTTAAAAGATTGAAAACTACTTTAAAATATTCAACAGAGGACACAAAAAATATTTATTTTGGAGGTGTCACGCAGCAAGGTTCAGTTGTTAGTTGTACTCAGTGAAGCGTATTACAAAGGGTCAAACCTAGTGCACAATATGAATATGCATCTTCTTGTTAAGAGCTCTAAACACACTGTGAGTTTGGGATATATTCTGTTTCTGATTTACACCACCACGAATAACTTTTTTTGGTGTAGCCCATTCGCAATGCGAAATTTTATTCTGACGTGTCACTGTTTTCACTAGTATATGAAGCTGTCTTTAAGATTTTGAGGATGTTTCTTTCGTTTTCTTTCGAGGCATATGGTTTCCTTTTTGGTTTCTTGTTCCATATTTCACTTTTTGATATCCATTCTACTAGAAAAGGAAACACAGCTGAATGAAAAACGAAGTTTAAATTTGAATTACTGCAGTTTATGTGTGGAAGATATGAAAATGTTGCAAATACACATCCATTTTCAACGCAAATCAGTTTAAACACCATTTTGTGAACACGATGAGATACAGGAATCAAATTATAAGAACTTTGAAATCAAAACACAAGGCGTACTTCAAAGGAACACGAAAATAAAATTAGAAAGTTAACACGCATTTTTGATTGGACAAATGTGACGTCAAGTTCTCGGAAAGGCTTGGGGACTCCCCGTGGGTCATGTGAGAGGGCTAAAAATATAAAAGAAAACTCAGTTCGTTCTACATAAATCCATTCATCCAGTTTCGCCAGACTGAAGCTATCTCTTGCCCTCGAAAGAAAGGCTGCCAATAATTCCCAAGATATACACGCCTCTATAAAATTCAAAGAACAACTGCGAGATGCCCGCGGAAAGGATGCGTCTTCGCGCTTGGATAGAACATCAAGCAGACAACGGTCAACTTCCTGGTTTAGAGTGGGAGGACCGCGGCAAAGGAATTTTTAAAGTCTCGTGGAAGCACGCTTCGAGGCAGTGCTGGAATTGCAATAGGGACGCTTGCGTTTTCGAAGGGTGGGCTCCACACAGCGGTCGCTACAGACCGGGAATCGATAAGCCCGATCCACGAAGATGGAAAGGGAATTTCCGATGCGCTCTCAATGCGCTGCCGGATATACATGAGCTTCCGAACCAGGGTATCGCACGGGGACAAGATGCTTATAAAGTCTACCAGATCGTAAAGAAAACTGAGAAGAAAGATGGAGGTCATTCCAAACGTGGGCAAAACAAATGTAAGTATTAAAAAAAAAAAATCCCGAGGCCCTTGCACACCGATTAGCATGTGTCGTCGGCTGGAGCGCGTACTGCAGCATTTTTCGAAATTTTGTTTATTCGCAGCTGCGATGAATAGCTCATGGAGTTCTTCACTGCAACGCTTCTGCTTTAACAAGCGAAATATTAGCTTCAGATAAAGAACGAGAGTAGAGTCGTCCGTGCGCAAACCCCGTGACCCGATGAACCGAGAATTCCGGGATTTGTTTAGTTTTCCAGTACGACGGATCTCGATCCTTTCAACAAAATTACGAGCTGCGACTCCCTCACAGTGCTGATCACCCCTTATTTATAGTTTTTGTGGGACCGCGGCGATGTGATCGCCAAAACCATCAAAACTCTTTGTTTTTATGTGTCGGTGCGCCAATTCATAGAAAGTCTGTCGGCGGATGTAAGGTCCTTTTCCCAGAAAAAGCCCCGCATGACGTGACTAGTTCTTCCCTATTTGGGCGGAGCGGGAAAGTTTATGAAGCTATCGAATAGTTTAGTCTAAGGGAGTTTGGGTTCTTTTGCAAGAAGTGATTAATATTCACAACGGAAATGGATCTTGCTAGTTTTTTTCCTGAGAATAAAGACGATTGCGCTTCGGCTCGAGTGCCAGCCTGACACACCCAGAGGAAAACTTGCAGGGAAAGGGAAAAAAGGATACAGCATTCTTAAGTCACGATAACCGAGCTCTCACTTGTTAAATTTTAAACTAAAAATCCTAAAATCATGTCTGAGCTCAGTGTTTGCAGGAATTCAGACTCAAACGCGTCAACTTACTAAGCAAGACTGGCCGTACGTCGCGAAACTTAGAGCTGGCTGTACATAATACAGCAAGGGTGTGGTTAGGTAGTATATAAAGGATACAGCTTTAGGATTGGTGCTGCTACTTATGCGGCTGAACAAGGCATTTCCGACACCAAGATTAGGCACTTGGGTACATGGAAATCTGATGCTTTCAAAAAGTTTATTAGAATAATCTCCCTAGAATCGGTTTCGTAATTGAATGTGTCAGAGATTGTGATGTTGTTGCTGGCAGGGGCAGCACAACGTTGGAACCGCACTATTGATTTGATCTGAACAGATTATGCAGGATGGAATTTTGTAATATCAAATATTATGTAATACCTTTACCCAGAATGAAATTTGTGCTTGGGTGGGACGTGCCCTTGCTTTGCAAGGTCTTTGGCGGTTGACTGCCCTCACCTTCACCGGCAATACATAATTAATGAAAGTTTGAGTTTGTATTTTTATTGGATTTTCAGAGTTTAATAAACCAGCTGTGTGCAAAATTTCACATAGCCATTTTTCTCCATCATGCTGTTTGTTTTGCTCTTTCGAACACAGCACAACACATACTTCATTCTGATTAAGGTTTGCCATTCTGTGGATAGATTGAAGCATAAATGCATTATTTGTCTTCAAACAAAGTTTAGCCTTACGTAGTTTATGAGTACAGTAATGTGGAAAGACGTTAGGAACATGGAATCGAGGGTACTGATTTGAATTTTGAATTCAAGATGGCGTCTTTAGGTAATGTCGTATTTATTGATCATCGTATAATGGATGTCGCATTCTTGATCTCGTTGACACACAAAACTTTTTCATCAGCCCTCCTCCTCCCCATTCCTGCCTCTTTCTTGTTCTGTGGTTTGTATTTTTCAGCTGGTTGATTGCCCTCACCTCCACCGGCAATACATGTTTAATGGAGTTTGAGTTTGTATTTGTATTGGATTTTCAGAGTTTAATAAACCAGCTATGTGCAAAATTTCACATAGCCATTTTTCTCCATCATGTTGTTTGTAGTGCCTTTTCGAACAGAGCTCAGCACATATTTCATTCTGATTAAAGTTTGCCATTTTGTGGGTAGATTGAAGCATAAATAGGTGATTAGGATTCTTCATTAGGGATAACAGTTATTATAATAACTGGAGAGTTCAAGAAACCACGGCTATGAGAACATCATAAATACAAGACTGTAGAATATGGATGAATGTAAGAAAGCATTCTTCACACTGCAAGAAAAAAGTCTCTTACCATTCATATCATGAGAAATGATAGCGGAGCTCTCGCACGCTTTCGCGCGCGAGCCGAGCACCATGGGTAAGAAAATTTGGCAAACTATCCATCCGAGAAAATTTGGTTATGACCTAGCGTACGCCCGCCCACCCGTACACACACTTCATGTAAGCCGATGTCAAGTGTCACACTTGTCAGGAGCGAGAAATAAATAACAACGGAGACTAATTTCGTTGGAAGAAAAACTTGAAAATTATATAGCGGGCGGTTAGAAAACGAGAAATGCTAGCGGCTACTATAGTGAAAAAATAGCGGCAGTGAAAAAACAGAGTGAACAGGAACACAAACATTTCCTCCATAAAACGCGTAAATAGGAAGCTAAAAGAAGTTTCACGTTTTAGGGGGTGTTTACATGAGACCGGGGCGACTTTCGCGCCGGAGTGAGTTGACTCCAGTTCCCTCTCATGGCTCTACATTTGTTTACATGATACCACCACAAAATGTCGTGCCGGCGCGAGTCACCCTGGGGTGAGTTCACCCCGGTTGTTGTACCGGGGCGAGAATTTCACTCCGGTACGAAATCACGCAACGGTATCATGTAAACGCGAAACAACCACACGTTTCGGTGTGAAATCGGTCTGCCGGTATACTGGAACGGGTAGCGCATTCGTAATGCTTGCTATTTTGAATGTTACGTGTATTTTATCAGCATGAAGTGTACTTTCAAATGACGAGATATGAAATGACCCAGTCATAATGTAAACGCGATACGAAATAAAAAAGTCATCCCGGTATGAAACCCGCGCCGGTGCGAGGTTTCTCACGGTAGGGAAATGTACAAAAAAAAACTGTTGCACGTGCAGAGTTGTTTTTTTGCTAACTAGAAAAAAAAGTGTGCTGCACATGCACAGCTATTGTTGTTGTTTTTACCGTTGTCGTTGCTTTCAACTTGTCTTTAGTATTACTCGATTTTATATTTTCTTTGAGGAATCTATAAATATTAAAGAGAGCTTCGCTTTTAGCCCTGGCTAAATATATATATTACTCTTGCATAAGTGGTCACGTACAAATGTAAAGCTTAAAATTAAGAGTAGTCTGCTACAGAGCCGTTTTTCGTGTCCTCACGAAACGTTCCTCCCCACAAACCGTTTGTGGGGAGGAGCGTTGCGTGACGACACTAAAAACGGCTCTGTAGCAGACTAAACTAAGAGGCACTCAGACGTCGATTTAAATCGAATTTCTCCTTTATGGAAGAATCAATACAGAAGTTTTTCTTTCACGGCTTATTCCAACTTGATAATCATACACATCGAATGAACCGCAAGTATGAAAGCAACATGCTTTAAACAAAACCAATTGAAACTTTACGAGTTGCAAAAATAAAAATCTTGTCAAAGCACCAAAAAACAAACAAAAGAGACGAACTTAAAAGAACCAAAACGTTTTTTTAACTTCAAGAATAATTGTAACAAACTTGGGTCATATGGTTTTCATAGTGTTGAAGAAGAAGAACCTCACTACTCATCTCCTCTTGACAAATCCAACAGCTGTGTTTCTCAATAATGACCAATGGTGCATCTGTTACACCAGTGTTTCCAGCTTCTCTCTGTGTCTCCTGGTTCTCAGTAAAGCCTGTTGCCCTGACATCAACGTTTTCACTTCCTGCTCTCTTCCGTTTACAGGATTCCAATCGTTTAGAGAGACATTTGTTTTTCTGGGAAAATTTAAGTGACCTTTCCTGAGTGTTGAATCTTTCATGATTCCTCAGGTTTACTACATGGTTAAGACACTTGCCACACTGTTTACATTCGTAAGCCTTTTCACCAGTGTGAATTCTTTCACGAGTCCTTAGGCTTCCTGATCGGCTAAAACACTTGCCACACTGTTTACAATCAAAAGGCTTTTCCCCAGTGTGAACTCTTTCATGAGTCCTTAGGTGTCCTGCTACACTAAAACACTTGCCACACTGCTTTCATTCATAAGGCTTTTCCCCAGTGTGAACCCTTTCATGACGCTTTAGGTGTCCTACCTGACTAAAACACTTGCCACACTGTTTACATTCATAAGGCTTTTCCCCAGTGTGAACTCTTTCATGAGTCCTTAGGCTTCCTGCTTCACTAAAACACTTGCCACACTGTTTACAATCAAAAGGCTTTTCCCCAGTGTGAACTCTTTCATGATTCCTTAGGGTAGCTGCTACACTAAAACACTTTCCACACTGTTTACAATCAAAAGGCTTTTCCCCAGTGTGAACTCTTTCATGATTCCTTAGGGTAGCTGCTACACTAAAACACTTTCCACACTGTTTACATTCATAAGGCTTTTCCCCAGTGTGAACTCTTTCATGAGTCCTTAGGTGTCCTGCTTCACTAAAACACTTGCCACACTGCTTACACTCATAAGGCTTTTCCCCAGTGTGAACTCTTTCATGACCCTTTAGATGTCCTACCTGTCGAAAACACTTGCCACACTGTTTACATTCATAAGGCTTTTCCCCAGTGTGAACTCTTTCATGAGTCCTTAGGTGTCCTGCTTCACTAAAACACTTGCCACACTGCTTACATTCATAAGGCTTTTCCCCAGTGTGAACTCTTTCATGACCCTTTAGATGTCGTACCTGTCGAAAACACTTGCCACACTGTTTACATTCATAAGGCTTTTGTCCAGTGTGAACTCTTTCATGAGTCCTTAGGCTTCCTGCTTCGCTGAAACACTTGCCACACTGCCGACACTTAAAGGACATTGAGGTTGCTCTTCTTTAAAGGTTTTACATTTAGGATACCTTTGGAAGGAAGAAGAAGCATTATTAGTTAAATGCAGCACATTATTTGTTTTGTTGCCACCAGCATAAACTTTGCGCCCTGGTGGCGAGAGACCTGAAGGGAGTAGTTTAAAGGTGGTGTTGTCAGGGACATGTGGAAAATTAGAAAACTTTTAAGACACCTGCTCAAGACAAAGTGGTTCCACACCATAAACCAGCTGATTACATACCTAAAATTTTACATGAACCCTTCAAACTGGAGAATCCATCAACATGGGTCAGTTGATTATTTGT
>CALNXK010000066.1:665000-692500 GCA_942486035.1 Porites lobata
GTTATTTTGCGAGACACTTTTATGCAGTCTTAAGGCTTTGGGTAACTGGTAACTGCATGTGCAACATCAAGTCAATAGGAGCTGTTGCACGCTTGTACTGCTTCCCTAAAAATTGTTGAAATTTGCAGCAATTTCGCGAATTAAAAAATGTATTTTATGGAATTTTTCGAACTTTTCCAAATTTCTCAAAATGTAAAGCGCTTGGGGATTTCTTAATATCATTTCTTGAAATGATCACCAAAAGGGTTGATTAATTGATTCTTCATAATAACACTGGAATGCAAAGTGGAAACACTCAAGCACATGAAATTGGAAGATCAAAAGTAAATCGCAACTTCCATACAAGATCAGTCCACATGAAGTGTTACAGCAAACGATTTATTTATCCCTTTTAGTCCCATGAGTGATCAACATCAATTTTTGCCTCACACAACATCAGTATATAATCAAGTAGAAAGGTTATGAGAATTAATAAAATGATCACTTCAAGGAAATATGCTTTGATCTTTAAACAAATTCTCTCAACCAATTTTTCAAAAATTGTATGGAGGCCAGTGTGGAGAATTTCCATGTTGATTTTGAAGCTTAAAGGGTTATCGCATCTATGACTCATTTATTTGGTCTAAAGAGTAACAGGGTTTATTCTAGGAATTGGCTTATTCTATTACTCTTGGTCAACCTCGTTCCCAGGGTCTCTCATCTTCCCACCCAAGCGAGAGAGGAGAACCAGGGTCTCTCCTCTCTCGCTTGGGCGAGAAGATGAGAGACCCTGGGAACGAGGTTGACTCTTGGTAAGAGTCCAGTGGCCATACTTGTTGTTATTCTGTAGGTGACCATTTTTCCAAGAAAGAGGGGTGCATATATTAGCTAAAATAATGAATATGATTTCAAGTCACACTTAAAAAGAATAACTAATAATAAATTTTTTAAAAAACTGATTTTTGTCCTTAATATATAGATTAAATTAAGGGACACAGTCAGCTATGGAACCACTGGTTTTGCCAGTTTGAAATGCATTTATCTCAAACCAAAATCAAATTTAGAACTGCTATAACTAGCAGTAACATTTGCACTAACCTTAAAGCAAGGCTGGTGGCTAAGAGAATTTTTGGGAGCCCTTCATGCTCCTCAAATAAGAAGCTACATTTATAGGGGCCCATTAAAAAAGACAGTAACTTTATTGATGTGTCACACTTCTAGCTCACGACAGACAATGCACTAATCTCTTGATCGATGATCTTTAAATTTATTATTTATCAAACTCATGGGCACAAATAGTAGTAAACAGTAGTAAAGGATCAACTAACATTCAAGGGCCAATCCCCTTTTTTTCTGTACTAGAGATATTATTTGCTTTATTGTATTTCAAGAACAGACCCCTACAGCCAGTGTACCTAAACCTATTTTTATTAACTACAACAAATTGAGTTTTAAAACGCAAACATTGAGTCTTCAGTTTCAAAAAACAAGCATTTTTTATATTCACCACTTGAACGGATTTTGAGACACGATTTATTTCTCAAGCAGCCTGCAGTGCAGGCGTATTTTGGGTGGGCGAAACCTTGTTCGTGTTTGTAATATTGCTGTAGTTGCCATCTTTGATTTTATGACAGTGGAAGATTGGGGAGAGTAGAAATATTAACCCTCACAGTAGGTGCAAGGGTAAAAGTGTGATTTAATCGCTTGTTTCACACTGAGAGGTCATGACATGCTTATTCATTTTCTGTGTCTTTTGAATTTCTGGTCTTCATGATTTGCCCTCTGATGCAAGAGCATTTTCTTTGTCCTCTTTTGAAGCGTAAAGCTTTTTTTGTCGCTAAATAAGGCTGTTAGGTTCTTTATTTTAGTCTAAAGTGCCTCAGGATCTGAATAACTAAGCGATTTTCTTTCTAGTCTGAAAATGTGATGTTTTCCTGCAATGTTGTATCATGCTGGGCCCAGCTCGTTAGTTTTTTAAATTGTTTGCAGGATGTTAAACTCCCACGGATAGCGATTTACAGAGAGGAATTGCAGCTTAAACTGAACCTTCATCAGCTGTAGAGAATTGCATTGCGACTCAGTCAAAATAAAAACAATGATTAACTCCAGCTCGTTTTTCTTAAGGCAATGGGAGTCTTCGTACTGGAGCGACTGTTTGGTTGTTTTGTTATTGTTGGCTACTCATTTCTGGAAGAGCGGTCACGCGTGTGTAATTAGGGGGTGTTTGTCATTTTAACAGCGTTTTCGGACAGACGTTTTCTCTTCTCTCTCGCCACCCCCATCCTCGGAGACCCAGGGGCAGATAGTGGGGACGAGGGAAAGTCAAACGGGTGGAAAAATATATATGGAACGAAGAAAAGTAAACAACTGCGAGAAGAGCCCCTGGGGACAATGTCTTACCAGACCATTTCCAAACGGTCGCCGCCATTCTGGCTTCTGATTGGTTTTCTGGCACCAATCAGAAGCCAGAACAGCAGCGACCATTTGGAACTGGTCTGATAAGACATTGTCCACAGGGGCTCTTCTCGCTGTTCTTTACTTTTCATTGTTCCATATATATTTTTCCGCCCGTTTAGAACTTCCCTCGCCCCCTTTATCTGCCCCTGGGTCTCCGAGGATGCGCCACCCCCTCCCCGCTCCCTTTGACTCGCCCCATCTCCTCCTCTCCTAGGGAAGTTTCAACATGGCGCTTTCGCAAGCAAATTGCGCGTTCAAAGAAAACGCCTGCACTGCAGGCTATTTCTCAAGAAAAATAAAAACAACCATTCGCAAAAACAACAAATGGTAAAGCCGAGAGCACTTGCATGTACAAGTGCATATGCAAAGTTAAAAAAAAGGAACAGCGAAAGGTTTATCTTAAAGTTTGGAAAATTGACTCGGTATTTTTGTATGAAGTCTAACTTTTGAACTATCAAAACTGTTTTTATACTTGTCAAGGTATGTGTTTACTTGCTTTGCACTAGGCAGTGTCAAGGCTACTGCCTAATGGCGGCCTGGTCACCACAGGCTCCTACAATTTACTTATGGACAACCAAAATTTGAAACAAAAAGCCTGAACAGGTGCATGAAAATCATAATTCTCAGGATAACTTCTGTTCAATTAACAACAAAATTCCCCTCTCATTCTGCACTTTTGAAGTAAAAACAGAAAATGTTTGGTCATCAGCCATAGGAAAAAAATATTTCCACCAATAAAACGTAAACAAACAAGCACTTGTCTTGCTGCAGACTGTAGTTCAAGTTGCTTGTCTCAAAATGGAGTCAAATGAATTTCATAGCCTTAGAAAAACTGTCAATGATAAAATCAAGACCTTTTCCCCAGCATTAGAAATGTTAGGTCACTATTGCATGTAGTAAAATGATACAAAGTCGTGATGCATGGAAAAGCAAAAGATTTCATTTACACATGACAAAAAGTATTTTATTTTTAATTTTGCAAGTTTGTAGTGTTTTCTATCTTGCTACGAACACAAATGGTACAATTAGAGGTTTATTTTATCATTTATACAGCGTTATCTACGCCTCCCTAATTTTTGCTGTATGTTTTGTGGAAACTCTTGAAAGGCTTGCAAAAACATATCAGTTTTTGAAAATCTTCATGGCGGTTATTCAAGATCATTTAGACATAGACATAGACACTTTGTTAACCCTTTACAGGGTAATTTGTTGTATTGCACTGCACATTTTGCAAACTTAGAACGGATTTTGGGTTTTTCTGTTCCGTCAATCATGCATTTTAGTGAGGCGAGGTTAAAGCAAATCATAATGTAATGTGTTCGCCCAGCTTGGCTGAGAACGACTCCGACTGCTCAAGAATAGTGAAGGAAATCGCGATGGTGAGTGGATTTTTTGTAGAAGGAAGGACGCAGAAACTGCTTTATTCTTGCAAGTGACAAGATTGAGAAAGATCATAAAAATTTGCGAAGCAAACTTAACTAGTCGATTATTGCCCTAAACAGGACGACCACAAAGCAACAAGCCTTGTAATAGGAAACAAACAAAACAGATCTAGATTCACCAATCACAAATGACAAACCATGACCTTTTGAACTCGTGCAAGTAAATATAAATTTTCTAAGAGGTCCGCTAAGATGATTGAGGGAACACAAAAACCCAAAATATGCAAAATGCACAGCGGGATACAACAAATTTTGCTTTTAGTCCCAATAGTGACCAACATAATTTTCTCCTAACGATATCCATGCATCATCAAAAGAAAAGTTTATGAGAATTACACCTTTTGCTGTTTATTACGAGAAAATATGTATTTAATTGCATGAAACGGCAATCAATAGCGCAAAGATCCATTCATTAGAGTGAAAAGAAGGAACATTTGCCCATAAATCATATTCAATTACGATTTTTGCATAATTAATCAACATTCAATAAACTGCTCTATTTTTCCTATCCTTTCCTTAAGTGGAGGTAAGTGTGTTTTGCTACAATCTACAGCTACGATTGGCGACAAAATTACAACGTAGTTGAGACACCTTGCCCTAAAGCCGATGCTTTACTGACTTCTAAATGGGAAATAAAGCTTTCCCTCCCCCATCCCCTCCATGCAATGTTGTGCCGCTGTTCGAGCTACCTACAGTTAAAGCAACAAAAACTGCAACTTTGAATGAAGGCGAGTGGGGAGGGAGGTAGATTCTTTTCTTCTCTGTACTTATTACCCTAGTTGAGTAAAATGCCTCAATAATTTTGTTGCCGATTGTAGTTTCCTACACCTGAAGCGAAGTCACTTGATTTGTTGTGAGATGAGATAAAAATCACTCAGGCTGGAAGGAGTGATGTTACATACACTACTAAGAGATATAAGAGATATATTAATTACAGTGGAGAGTTGATCAGAAAATTACACGGCATAAAATCTGCTGTTTTGTTTAAAGTAAGAGATGCCCTTAGAAGAACGAACAGTTACTCCATAAAACATTATTTTATTTTCAGTCAAAGTGCAATAAAGGACACTTCTATGTTCGCACATTCTAGATCAACTTCCGAAGCTTACAGGGCGTGTAAAATGATCAGAAATAAATTGGTTTATCGGCCCAGTTACGCTGCAATCGGAATGATATGCTTGACTAAATGCCGAATGCAGTTTAAATCAGGTGATCGATGCGATCACGATCTATATTACCTTCAAAAACCATTGCAGTTTGCGAAGCTGGACAAACCTAAACGTACACTATCGAAGATGAACTGAACGTCGATGAAAACCTTTAAGAATAATCATCACAAACATGGGTCATATGATTTTCATAGTGTTGAAGAAGAAGAGCCTCACTACTCATCTCCTTTTGACAAATCCAACAGCTGTGTTTCTCAATAATGACCGATCGTGCATCGGTTACACCATTGTTTCCGGTTTCTCTCTGCGTCTGCTGGTTCTCTGTAAAGCCTGTGACCCTCACATCAACGTTTTCACTTCCTGCTCTCTTCCGTTTACAGGATTCCAATCGTTTGGACAGACATTTGTTTTTCTGGGAAAATTTAAGTGACCTTTCCTGAGTGTGGAATCTTTCATGACTCCTCAGGTTTCCTGCTTGGTTAAAACACTTGCCACACTGTTTACATTCATAAGGCTTTTCCCCAGTGTGAACTCTTTCATGAGTGCTTAGGCTTCCTGCTCGGCTGAAACACTTGCCACACTGTTTACATTCATAAGGCTTTTCCCCAGTGTGAACTCTTTCATGAGTCCTTAGACTGCCTGATGTGCTGAAGCGCTTACCACACTGTTTACATTCATATGGCTTTTCCCCAGTGTGAACTCTTTCATGAGTCCTTAGGCGTTTTGCTTGACTAAAACACTTGCCACACTGTTTACATTCATAAGGTTTTTCACGAGTGTGGAATCTTTCATGAATCCTTAGACTGCCTGATGTGCTGAAGCACTTACCACACTGTTTACATTCATATGGCTTTTCCCCAGTGTGAACTCTTTCATGAGTCCTCAGGTGTGCTGCTAAGCTAAAACACTTTCCACACTGTTTACATTCAAATGGCTTTTCCCCAGTGTGAACTCTTTCATGCCTCCTTAGGAGTCCTGCTTGGCTGAAACACTTCCCACACTGCTTACATTCATAAGGCTTTTCTCCAGTTTGAACTCTTTCATGGATCGTTAGGTGTCCTGCTCGGCCAAAACACTTTCCACACTGTTTACATGCATATGGCTTTTCCCCTGTGTGAACTCTTTCATGAGTCCTTAGGCTCCCTGCTTGGCTGAAACACTTGCCACACTGTTTACATTCATAAGGCTTTCCCCCAGTGTGAACTCTTTCATGAGTCCTTAGGTGTCCTGCTTCACTAAAACACTTGCCACACTGTTTACATTCATATGGCTTTTCCCCAGTGTGAACTCTTTCATGACACTTTAGGTGTCCTACCAGACTAAAACACTTGCCACACTGTTTACATTCATAAGGCTTTTCCGCAGTGTGAACTCTTTCATGAGTCCTTAGGTTTCCTACTACATTAAAACACTTGCCACACTGTTTACATTCATAAGGCTTTTCCCCAGTGTGAACTCTTTCATGTTTCCTTAGGTTTCCTGCTACACTTAAACACTTGCCACATTGTTTACATTCATAAGGCTTTTCCCCAGTGTGAACTCTTTCATGTATCGTTAGGGCTCCTGATCGGCTAAAACACTTGCCACACTGTTTACATTCATATGGCTTTTCCCCAGTGTGGAATCTTTTATGAGCCTTAAAGTGCCCTGCATTGTTAAAACACTTGCCACACTGCTGACACTCAAAGGACATTGAGGTTGCTCTGATTTAAAGGTTTTGCAGTTAGGATACCTTAGGAAAGATGAAGAACCATAAATAGGTTAATACACATTATTTGTTTTGTTGCTGCCAGCGTAAACTTTTCCACCAGATGGTGAGAGGCCTGAAGTGAGTAGGTTAAAGGTGGTGTTGTCACGGGCATGTGGAAAATTAGAAAACTTTTAAGACACCCGCTCATGAAAAAGTGGTTCCACACCATAAACCAGCTGATTAGATGCCTAAAATTTTACATGAACCCTTCAAACTAGAGAATCCATTAACATGGGTCAGTTGATTATTTGTTTACTTTGTATTTCGAAATGACAGTTCCTTATGGTTTGTAAAATAACACACTTTAAAAATAATGGTAATTAAGGTTCATCATACAGCATTCAAACAGACAATATAGTGAAACCGGTATTACCATAAATCCTCTAACTCCCAGGAGGCATTTTCATTTCAAGCATGCTTGATGGGGGGAGCTTAACAGAGAGGGAGGATTATTTGAGAGGCGGCAGGGTTATTTAATTTACTGTGAAATGCAACAATAAACACAAACAAGGAAGAGGAAGGAACAGACTGAAGTAATGGCTCCCTACTTCCTGTTTTGGACCAGGAACAAACAAACAAACAAACAACCAAACAGCAGCCAGAAAATGGTATCAGTAATTGATTCTTCATAATAACACTGGAATGCAAAATGAAAACACTCAAGCGCATGAAATTGGAAGATGAAAAATGAAATCGCAACTTCCATACAAGATCAGTCCACATGAAGTGTTACAGTCGTCATTTATTTATCCCTTTAAGTCCCAGGAGTGATCAACATCAATTTTCCCCAAACAACATCAGTATATAATCAAGTAGAAAGGTTATGAGAATTAATAAAATGATCACTTCAAGGAAATATGCTTTGATCTTTAAACAAATTCTCTCAACCAATTTTTCAAGAATTTTATGGAGGCCACTGTGGAGAATTTCCATGTTGATCTTGAAGCTTAAAGGGTTATAGCATCTATCACTTATTTATTTGGTCTAAAGAGTAACAGGGTTTATTCTAGGAATTGGCTTATTCTCTTACTCTTGGTAAGAGTCCAGTGGCCACCCTTGTTGTTATTCTGTAGGAGGCCATTTTTCCAAGAAAGAGGGGTGCATATATTAGGAGTAATCGGAGCTTAGGAGAGTGCGTTCGATATGTTTGTTAGGCATACAGGTAGCAGTTGAGGGGGAAGGGTGGTTGCAATATAGATAAATATGATTATGCATATTTTGAACGTAAGGGTTGCGTACAGCGAAACCTCTGTTTAAACTGTGTATCATTGTAAGAAGGGTTTTGAAAAGATACTGTATGGTTCGGTGTCAAGTGCTTGTAATCGGAGGAGATATTGGCCAGAGTGCTTCAGGCGTGTAAATAGAACATTTTGCTCAAAGGAGCATTGGTGCTTGACCTAGGATTCTTTATCTTTCTTCTAAAACATTTCTTCGGATAATCATAAGCATCCAATGATCAACTTGTTGACAAAATGAATTACATTGAATTTACTGTTTTAAAAGCTTCTGAATTCAAACTTCGCACTAACCCTGTCAAAGCCTTCAATGGAATGTGTGTGCGGCTCACGTCAATAACTTTTCCAGTAATTCGGTCGAGCGTGTTGATTTCAGTGACTCGAGAGTGGCACTACTGTGGGCTGGTTTAGAAGTTTTTCCTAATAAATAACATAGAGTTAAGGTGTTCGTTTATCCGGTGCCGAAAATATCACAAGTCATGATCACATGGCACCGCTGAGCTTCACATCTCGGTAGATTTACTTTGTGGCACAACGGCCGCCGAACTAAACCCAGTTTGATGCATGCACCAGGAGTCGCAGACATTTTTTTAAAGGAAAGCTTAACACATTTCCCTTATTATAATTGCAAACATATTCCGTCTATTCATGGCAGATTTAACAACCTTTTAGGTGACGATCTACATTCAAAGAAAACCCTGGAGATGCTGCATAGTCTTTATGATTACGATATCTTTAACATGAATTCATTTAATGCAAACATCGACCCGGATTTCGACTTTTTAGAACCAAGATTGCGATCCCGATATTTCTCACCTCACAGCTTTGCTGAGATTATTAAAAGTAAAATAAATCAAAATCATAGGAATTTTATCTCTATTCTTCACAGTAATATAAGAAGCCTTAAGAGAAATTTCGATCAGTTCCATCCGCATGTACTTTCTGAATTAAAAGTAAGCTTTAGTGTTATAGGACTAACTGAAATTCGAATCCGTGATGACGCTCGTAATGAAAATCTTCCGAGCTTACCAAACTACTATTTTGAGTATGTAACAACGCCTCTTTCCGCAGGCGGTGTGGGAATGTTTACTAGCAGTCAACTGCAATATAACGTTCTCGAACGTACTTCAAACTCTTCCTACCAAGCTCTTTGGATCGAGATTGTAGACGCAAATAAGAAAAAGAATATTTGTGGTGTGGTTTATAGACAGCATGACAAGGCTGATGATTTCCTTAATTATCTTTCCTCGTCAATAGAATTATATTCCTCGAGAAATAGAAACATTTATTTAATGGGAGACTTTAACATTGACCTTCTTAAATTTGAATCTTGCTCTTACTCTAAAGAACTGCTAGAATTAACTCAAAGCTATTCACTATTACCAACTGTCGATAAGCCCACAAGAGGTCATGGAAACTCGGCTACATTAATCGATAATATTTTTTCAAACAATTTAGAAAACAGCCTCATATATGGCAACATTGTAAACGACACCACGGACCACTTCACCCAGATCTGTACTGTGGCAACTCATCCTAATCCACTGAACTACTCAAAACAAAGGAAAAAAATCTGTGACTACTCCAGTTTCAATGCTAACAGGTTTCTCTCTGAACTGCAAGAAACAGAATTTGAGTAATTCTTCAGACAATGACGCAAACAAGTCGTTCACAACTTTCTACAAGAAAATAAACTGCTTGGTAAACAAGCATGCCCCAATGAAAACTCTCTCCAAGCGCAGTGGAAAAATATTGTCAAAACCATGGTATTAGAACTTCAATACGAATAAAAAATAACCATTTTAATGCTGATTGGGAATATCATAAATTATACCGAAACAAAATAACTAGCCTAACGCGTCAAAGCAAGAAAAATTATTATGAACGTTATTTTGAAGAAAACATTAACAACTCTAAAGAAACGTGGAGAGGTATAAATGATATCATCTCAAGAAAGGCAAAAAGTGATAAAAAGCCAATACACCGCCTTGTTAACTCCAATTCGGAAACGATATACAACCCAAAGGAAATAAGTAATTCTCTTAACACGTTTTTTGCAACTGTTGGACATAAGTTGGCTTCTTGTATCCCTTCCTCGTCGCCAGATCATGATTGTAGTACTTTTTTAGATCCGCCAATACAAAGTTCTTTCTACTTTGACCATTTTGTCCCTCCAGAAGTCGAAGATGAAATCAAAGTGCTGCCAGATAACAAAGCCTATGGACTCTATTCATGCCCAGTCAGTATTTTGAAATTGTCCAGCCATATTATCTCTCAGCCCTTAGCTCAAATCTTTAATGTTTCAGTATCCTCAGGCTCTTTCCCCAGCTAAACATAAAACCGCCAAAGTAGTTCCAGTTTTTAAATCAGGAGATGAATCTAAGCCTGGAAACTATTGACCAATTTCTTTGTTATCAATTTTCAACAGAATATTTGAAAAGCTGGTTTATAAAAGACTTGTTAAGTTTGTTAATAAACATAATATATTATATTCATCACAATATGGATTCCGCAGTAGGCATAGTACACAGCACGCAACTCTAGAAATCCTAAATGACATTCGTACAGGCCTTGACTTGAAAAAGGCTTTCGACACGGTTAATTATGATATTCTTCTCTCAAAACTCAAAAATTATGGCTTCAGAGGAGTGGTGAATGATTGGTTTAAGTCGTACTTAATTGGTCGTAGACAGTATACGACTGTAAATGGTCATATTTCTGATTCTCATCGAACCCTTTGTGGGGTACCACAAGGTTCCGTTCTGGGACCCTTACTTTTTGTCTTGTATATTAATGATCTACATAAATCCTCAAATAAGCTTCAATTTTACTTCTTCGTCGATGATACCAGTTTAACTTATGCAAACGGAGATCTTAAAAAACTTGAAACCGAGATAAACGAAGAACTTTTCAAAGTATGCTCGTGGCTAGTTGTCAATAAATTAACCTTGAATATCGAAAAAACTAACTATATCATCTTTCGTCCACGCCAAAAGACTATTCCTTTTCATCCTAATATCAAAATAATTAATAATAATTCAAATACCAGTCTACCGTTAGAAATGAAAAATTATATTAGATATCCTGGTATACTCATTAATTCGAACCTTTCATGGAAATTTCACATAGATTACGTTTGTCAAAAAGTCAGTAAAACAATCGGAATTATCGCCAAGCTCAGACATTTTGTTCCCCGTCATGTACTTCTCACTTTATACCGCTCTTTAATTTTGCCTTATATCAGTTATGGTATCTGTGCGTGGGGTCATGCTGCTGAAACGCATCTTCATAAACTACTGGTTCTCCAGAAGAGAGCCCTTAGGCTAATGTTCTTCGCTGAACCAAGAACTCATGCAGTTCCGTTGTTCTTAGAAACAAAACAGTTGCCGATATCGTTCTTGCTATTTGAGCAAATGAGCCTTTTAATGTACGACATCCATAATAATCTCGTTTCTGATAACTTTAAGAATATGTTCACGAAACTGTCTTCTGTCCACAGTTACCGGACTAGATCTGTTACTAATGAAAATTAATATGTTGAACAAATTAGAACTGAAAATATGAAGCAAGCCTTCTCTATTTCCGTTGCTTTAATTTGGAACAGTATTCCACTTTCTATGAAAACACTTAAAAAAATCAATTCAAAAGCAAACTAAAGAGAAATACTGGAAAAAGAGGATGACTATATTAGAGTTTCTGATATTACAGGGCAATTCTCAAAATCGTAACATGGTGTTCTTCCGTATGAAGTACAGTCCGCCTTCCTGTCTCACTCTGGTCATAAACCACAAAACAAACTAGATTGCTTCTAGGATTGTTCGTTTAACATATATATATATATTTATACAATTTTCCTTTTTCTCTTGTACCCGCCTCAAATAGCCTTCACTAATTGCGGGCACAAGCTTTGTAAGCTATATTTAATTTGAAATAAACTTGTTGTTGTTGTTAAAAAATTTTCCAAAGACAGTGATGAACCATGCTGAAAAATATGAAGGCTTAATGTAAAGTAAAATTTAACAGCAAACTTCTGAAAGATGAACGCTTTGGATGATTCAGCAAACACAGATTGATGTACGCTTTACGAAGATTTAGCAAACTTTTTAAAAGATGAATACTTTACGAAGACACAATATCAGACCTCAGCAAACCTCTGAAAGATGAACGCCGAGGACACAAGAATCACCACATGAGTTAGCACGTCAAAGTGAGGCAAATGTGTGTCGACGACGAAAATGCAATCTCAAAAAAACCTCCCTTATTAATTGCACAGGACACCCAATAATGCCCAGAACACCCAACACAAATTAGGGGTTGCGTTCCGGTTCGAGGTACGAGAACGCAATAATAAATATGATTTCAAGTCACACTTTAAAAGAATAAATAATGATAAATTTTTTAAAAACTGATTTTGGTCCTTATGTAGATTAGTTTAAGGGACACGGTCAGCGATGGAACCACTGCAGGTTTTGCCAGTTTGAAAAGCACGTATCTCAACCCAAATCAAATTTAGAACTGCTATATCTAGCAGTAACCAATAGTCAGGAAGTGCCAGTGAACATCTGCATTTTCCTTAGAGCAAGGTTGCTGCCTAAGAGAATTTTTTGGGAGCCCTTTGGGCTACAAGGAATTTTGCTATAAGTCCCAGTAGTGCCCAACATCAATTTTGTCCTAACGATATCCATACATCATCGAAAGAAAAGGTTATGAGAATTACACCTTTTGCTGTTCATTACGAGAAAATATGCATTCATTTGCGTGAAACGGCTACCAATAGTGCAGAGATCCATTCATTAGAGCGAAAAAAAGGAACATTTGCATATAAATCAGATTCAATTGTGATTTTTGCATAATTAATCAACATATTTCAATAACATTTTTGGGCATTCATATGCGTCATTCGGCATACAAAAGAGAAAATTATAATTATACTTCCTTAACGCCAAAATGCAAGTCATTAACACCATCTTGAAAGTCAATAGGGACAATAGATAAACATTGAAGTGCAAGCAATGCTCATTAAGATTTTTATGATGAATCTGCTTTAGGTAAATGTTCATTGTTTCGTGCTAATGAATGTATCTTTGTGCTATTGGTCGCCGTTTCACGCAAATAAATGTGTATTTTCTCTTATTGAACAGCAAAAGGTGTCATAAAATGATCACCTGAGAGAGAATGCTTTGATCTTTTATGAAACTCTCTCAACTCATTCTTTAAGGAAATATATGGAGATCAGTTTGGAGAATTTGTAAGTGGATATTGGGGCTAAAACGGTTAACGTGACTAATACTTACAGTTGTCTTTCACCAAAATGGCTTGGTGGGTCACTAGTTATAGAATGAAAAAGACATATAACGATACGTTTTAAAGAACAAGTGTTTAAGGTATATATTTTAATGGTTCAGTATCTTGGTGGGTCGTCAGTCGAGGTTAGAGTTGCATGAGAAAGGCTTTACAGTCAAACCTGTGCAGGGCTCAAAGTTAGCGACTAACTGGTCGCATATGCGACTGGATTTTTGGTTGTGCGCCTAAAAATTTATGTGTAATCGCACCTGTGCGCCGTAAAACCCAAAGCACAGTGCGACTGACTTACTTCCGACTATACTTAGGAACTCGAACTAAAAAGACGGTGTATATTTAATTGGTCTTTTCTCCCAATGGATTCTACGACCTCGAATGTTCTTTTTCATTTCGATGTTTTACTCCTTCCCAGACTCTTCTGTTTTGTAATAAACACCGCTGACACATGCAAATACAGTCGACTCCCGTTAACGTGAACCGTCGCTAGCTCGAACCTCGCACTAACTCGTACCAAAATCGATTTCCCCTGGATTTCCGCCATACGTTCACTATAATTTTACCTTCCGTAACTCAAACCCTCAATGACTCGAACTCCCGCTAACTCGAACCAATTTTTGTTTCCCCTCAGGTCATTTTCTATATAAATTATCCTTGATTATGATAACTCGAACCATGTTTTGAGCCCTTAAAAAGTCGGGAAAAAAGCCCTCTACTGGCGACCCAAAACATTGAATTTTGGACTTCCTATTGATGTGTTGTAGGAGTATAGTTTACTAGTGGAGGCTGATATTGATTGTCACAGGCTAACGTGAAGCAGCTTTACTTCTTAAAACAGTAAAACGCATGCTCTATTTAGGCTATGGTTTGTTACGTTACGTTCTAATTTATAATCTAGAAGTATCTTTTCATTTCACTTGACATTTCTACAATTAAATATCATTAAAATGTTCACTGTGCAGTAAAGACTGTTTTTTACCTTACTCTCTGCTATTTTCTTCGAGCGCCCGATAACTCGAACTCCCGATAGCTCGAACTTTTTTTGATTTCCCTTCAAGGTTCGCGTTATCGCGAGTCGTCTGTATATGCTACGAACGAAACAGGTACTTTTTGCGCAATGGACGATCACAGCGAACGTTCAGTTTTAACGTCAATCAAAACAAAAACAGTGCGGATTAAGAGCCTTTTTTTCCAGGTAAGAAAGTTTCTTAAGTCGTATTCCAGTTACATGTAAGTCATTGCGCATTTAACAAATTCATTAAAGATTATTTTTCATTTTCGTTCGACACACTCATTGTTGTCAGTTTTGAATTGTTTTTCAAGTGTAAGTTTTCTTTAGTCACAACTGCACTGTCAAAAAGAGAAATTAGTATTAAAAACTACCTAAAACAAATTTTCTCAAGCGCTCATTTTCTTATCGGGGTGCAATGGCTTGGAACCAACTGTCAAATGAAACACGTGAGATGGGGGATCTTACTAGCTTTAAACTCGCCATATCTTAGGATATAACTTTTATCATGTTTTTATCTTATTTCTAATACTTATTTCTTGTTGTTATATTGTATTGTTAGTTAATCACTAGTCTTAATTTTTATAAATTGTAATTACCACACGGCATGTCTGAAAACCAGCTTGCTGAGCCATTTACCGTGTTTAAATAAAGTTGATTGATTGATTGATTTTAAAAAATCATAACGGTATTACTGCGTAGCAAATCGGCTGTGTTTTATCAATCACAGGACTGAAGTAAAAGTAACAAACTGAAGATGACAAATAAACGTGGAACTGTTAAGTTTTTTACTTTTTCTTTTGAAATAGATGCTCCTAACATTATCAGCTGTGCTCCTAAAATTTTCAGCTGTGCGCCTAAAAATATATATCTAGTAGCACAAGTGCTCCCAAACTGAAATTTAAACTTTGAGCCCTGACTGTGTACAACGGTAACCCTTGGGAAATGGCAAGGTAACCGTTAAATACGGTTAGCATTAGGTAATATCGGCTGAAGTCAGATTGTTTCTTTCAGTAAAATTACATGAAGAACAACTTAAGTCCAACTTTACTGTGTAATATAAAAGTGAAATAGAAAAACTCTACTGTGATGCATTGAACCCGGGTCACTTGCTTTATAGCCTACATCCACATCCACTACACCAACGAGGACGAACTGCCAAATCCAGTAACTTTTAAAATATACATGTTCTTATATATGTCGTACCCCATTACAATATTTGAAAGTTAACCATTTTCAGTTCAGTGCTTAACCCTAATCACTGCAGATCAGTACTTAACTCTCTACTGTGTTCTCTCCATAACTGGCGCTCTGTAGCTTTGGTTTCTTCAGCTATTCTAGCCTCATTCTACATTCCAGTCTCGTTCCATTATGGAAATAATGCATTGTGTAAAATTCATAAGGTGTCCAATCCGGCTTCACCCGATGTTATCTAACGCTAACCGTTATATACAGGGTGACTGCTACATACAGGTCAACTTTGCAGAAAATATAAGGTAAGTGAAAATTTTGGGAAGTTGTCCGGTGACTGTAATATCCAGGCTATTTTCACTAGGGCCATTATATACAGGTTTGACTGTATTATGGTTGAGTAACTTGGTGTCTCGGTGGCTTATTAGTAATGAGCTTACGCAACAGGACAGCACAAAGAATATGACGGCAAAACGCCTGTGTGTGACAAACGTGATGGGCCTATTAGCTATGTGTTTTTAATGTTGTGATGTTCAATTAATATAATTGTGTTTTGATTCTGTACAAAAAGATCTTTTTAAAGGAAGGTGAAGTTTGGCGGAAACTGTTTTCAGACAGAGTTATTGTCACGCTTGTCATACAAGGTTTGCCGTCTTCTTCACTCTGCTGTCCCTTTGTGTAAGTTCACTAGTGACTTCCGAGACGCTGAGCCACCCCACCGATTATGTATTATGTACCTGGAAAATTGGCCCTGTATTCTGTAATTATGCCGTGGGCCGGGTATTCTGCAATGTAGCAACAATTAGTTTCCTTCTCGCTATCGCCGACGCTTACATGTAATCGCTTGTTGCTTGTTTGGGTTAAATGACGGTAAATTTCACAACTGAATGTATCCATAATGTACTGAAAGCTTGTCTTACCTTAAGTAACAAGGTCTTGTTCCCTTGATCAAATCACACGAGGGCAAATACAACCTAGAAATGGTCAATCTGAAAGCCTCACACATTCGCCGCCGCCATCAATGATTTCACATGTAGAAAGCGCGCGGGGAACGATGGGAAGAGGGAAACTTTCCCGCTCTTTTCTTTCTCCCCATCGCTAGCCTCCCTGTTCAACCCAAACCAGATACTTTTATCCCGAGAGGGGGAGGGGACGTACGGCCAGCCAGGGTATGTTTTTCGGGATTTTTGTCTTAAACAGGGTATCGATTTTATCAATTTTTGTCTTAAACCAGGAGCCCATCATTTGATGGGCTCCTGCTTAAACAGGGTATCTTAGCTTTTCTTGGACGATAAACAGCCTGCGTGACTCTGTTGATCAAGCTGTAAATAGTTTTGTGATTGCCGATGGATTAAATAAGAAAGAGTTTCGATATTTATTATTGTCTTACACAGGGTATGGTTTCGAGTTCAATGTCTTAAACAGGGTTATTAAAAATCGGAGTTCTGTCTTAAACAGGGTAGGAAAATCAGCGGTTTTTGTCTTAAACAGGGTCAGGGTATGAGGGGCCGGCCCGCACCTCCCCACCCAAGGATATATCGAGTACTCCCCCGGGACTTTTAGCCACACAACACAAAAAAGAGGCATCTCCGGAGGAGAGAGGGTCGAAGGGCGAAGTCACGAACGGTGGAACTTTTTGTTTGTTTGTTTGTTTGTGTAGAGATTTCTAAGGTCTTCTAAGGTACTCGATAGCTACACTTTCAGTACATTGTAACTGACTTTGATTTATTCTTTTTTCCTCTCATTAACGTATAAATCCGGCCTTTGACGGAAAAGAGCTTAGGAAGCAGACACTAATTAAGAAGCGTGATGAGTTGGAGAGGGCCTGGGGAGGGGTGGGATAGGATTTGCTGGAAATAAACCTGTACGAATATTTCTGCCATACTGTACACATGTATACCTTATCAGGTTTCTATCTAGGGTATTTGAGGGGCAGAAGCTTCCCCCCCCCCCCCCCCCCCCCAAAAAAATATATATATATATTGATATCACTGCAGCACATAAGTTACCCCTCTCTCTTGGTTACCGCCCGGGCGGTGGTTGTTTACAAAAACATGTTCTAACTGGAAGGCTTTTACTGGAGAGAGACCGAGTTCGAGACAGTCAATCACTATAGAAATTGCTCCAAACCTTGCTTGTCGACATAATGGTTGCAACTCCAGCTACCTACAGCACTGCAATGCATCTACAAAGACTTTAACTGTTCTGTGCGTTGCTTCCAATTCAAAAAATTGGGGTGTTAGGATTTTATTAAAGCTGCCTTGTATCAAAGCTCAAGTAAGGCTGTCGAACAACTCTTTTTATGACTACGAAACGATCACAGGCGGCAGTAACTAGTTTTACGAGGAATATACACCTCACACAGGGGGGCGAACGACATTGATGCCCATACCTTCGGATGCGGGAAGGGGGGTACTTCCCATGATGGCCTATACAGGAAGGCTCCGCCAGAAAGGGGTATCTTTCTCAGGCTTCAGGTATTTGAAAGGGTAGGGGTTTCACTAGTTGAAGTATAAAAAAGGGTAGGGAAATCTGTCATTTGGGTCTGTAAAAGGGCCCAATAGGGTTCAAAAATGAATTTTATGACTTTATAAAGTCGAGACTAACGTTGTCAACCTCGTCCCTAGGGCGCTTTTCCCTGGCCTTGGAGGTGGGGTGGGAAAAGCGCTCTAGGGACGAGGTTGTAACGTTGTCTTTTTGTGGGGAAACACCTGTCTATGAATAAATTCGTAAGGTAAAATTTTGCTTCTGCTTCATCTTTTAAAACGCCTATATCTTGGCTGTTTTAGAGGCGACTTAGAAAAAATTTTACAGACATTGTGGTATGAGGGAAGTTTAAGAGGGTTGTTTTATATTAGTTGCACCAAATTGGGAAATCGTGATTTGTGTACAGGGTTGCGGAAAGAATAGAAGACAGCACTCTGTAATTTTATTAATAAACGATCTATCAAAACCTCTAATGTGTCATGTATTTGAGCAGTTTTAAATTTAAAGTTTGCCTGCAAGATACAATCGTTTAAATGAGCAAAGTCTGTCATACCTGAAATTAACGCCTTATATATATCTTTTTTAAAAGCCGGCGCTCTTTTTGAATTCCGCTCAATATATAGCACACTACAGCCTACCAAGTTTACCCCTCTGCAATGCCAGCTCGTGAAGTTTTCGTATCTGGACTATCTGCGTGGAATTCTTGGACACAAAATTGTCGAAAAAGTCAAGTGTTGACCCACTCATTCCACGCTTTAAATTTGTTCACAAGCTGCAATGCTTTCAAGGATTTTTGAGGCTAAAAAAAACGTATTTAGAGATTTGGTAGTAAATTTGGCTGAAATGTCTAAAGATTTTCTTATTTTTATGTCCATTTTCTTTAAAATCACTGAAACGAAGTTGATTCAGAGCCTTTTTGTTACTTTTGAATGAACATTTTGTTCGCAGTCTGCGTGCCACACGTGCACGTGAACACTGTAAATTATGCGCTCATCTTTTATCCGGTTATGAATATCTCGTAAACCTGTCGATATCAGTCGTTGTACTTCATTTATACTCTTTAAATAAATGCATAACAATAAGCCCAAGATGTCCATCGCGACCTTAAGAGCGTCTTGACATGGAGGTTTGGGGACCCCAGGTCACCTGTCCATATAATCTCTGATTTTAATTTGATCACGTGATCCACTCGAAAGGTTCCAATGGTCCATTGCGCGATACTCCTTGATGGCTCTTGCAGTCCTGTTTTCCGTTTTCCACAATTGAGACGCCAAGGAACGAGGCACATAAGTGGGTTGACCCGCCACATGTTACCTCACCTATTTGGGGCTCCCATCTCTATGTAAACAGGCCCTAAGAACTTGGCTGAGAGGGTATCCAGTTATACCCAGGACAACTTTTCTCCATAACAACGGGGCGTAGGTTAAAAAGCGAAGCGCATAAAAATTAAGTTCTTCAGCATAAACTGGTCTGTAGTAAGCGTGGATTTCTACCGTTACGTAACTTTCACGTGGGTAAACAAAATAGAGACAAGCGACCTTCCATACATTGCCTCTATTGTACTCACTGTATCAAAGTAAATCATGAGAAACTCGTGTATACTAGTCTAGCAATATTTTGGTTGCCGTCAATGCGTCAACACTACATTTGAAGGAGACAAACATACCGAAATATTCCTCTATACCTCTATCAATGGGTAACTTTCTACTGCGAACAGTTCCCTTGGATTCAAAATTACATTCACAAGCTATAAACATAATTACAATCAAAATCCTTTTTCTATAGTTTTGAATAGACAACCGAAAGCATGTCCTGTTCAATCATTCTTGGATTATGTTTCTGTTCGTGGCATAGTACATGGCCACCTTTTATTTATCACGATGGGTCCCCAGTTTTGAGAAGCGAGTTTAGTAAAATGCTTGGCTCGGTTATTCGGCTATGCAACTTGGATCCCAATAGATATAAAGGACACAGCTTTAGGATTGGTGCTGTTACTTATGCGGCTGAACAAGGCATTTCGGACGCCAAGGATAGGCATTTGTGTAGATGGAAATCTGATGCTTTCAAAAAGTATATTAGAATAACCTCTCTAGAATCTGTTTCGTAATTGAATGTGTCAGAGGTTGTGATATTGTTGCTAGCAGGGGAGGCACAACTTCGGAACCGCACTATTTATTTGATCTGAACAGATTATACAGGATGCAATTTTGTAATATTAAGTACCATGTAACACCTTTACCGAGAATGAAATTTGTGTTTTGGTGGGGAGTGCCCTTGCTTTGCAAGGTCTTTGGCAGTTGATTGCCCTCACCTTCGCCGGCAATACATGTTTAATGAAAGTTTGAGTTTGTATTTGTATTGGATTTTCAGAGTTTAATAAACCGACTATGTGCAAAATTTCACATAGCCATTTTTCTCCATCATGTTGTTTGTATTGCCCTTTCGACCAGAGCACAGCACATGTTCATTCTGATTAAGGTTTGCCATTTTGTGGGTAGATTGAGGCATAAATGCATTATCTGTCTTTAAATAAAGTTAAGCCTTACGTAGTTTATGAGTACAGTAATGTGGAAAGACGCTAAGAACATGGAATCGAGGGTACTGATTTGAAGTTTGAATTCAAGATGGCGTCTTTAGGTAATGTCGTATTTATTGATCGTCGTATAATGGATGTCGCATTCTTGATCTCGTTGACACACAAAAATGTTTTATCACCCCTCCTCCTCCCCATTCCTGCCTCTTCCATGTTCTGTGGTTTTTATTTTTCAGGTGGTTGATTGCCCTCACCACCACCGGCAATACATGTTTAATGAAAGTTTGAGTTTGTATTTGTATTGGATTTTCAGAGTTTAATAACCCAGCTATGTGAAAAATGTCACATAGCCATTTTTTTCCATCATGTTGTTTGTATTGCCTTTTGGAACAGAGCACAGCAAATATTTCATTCTGGTTAAGGTTTGCCATTTTGTGGGTAGATTGAAGCAGAATAAGTGATTAGGATTCTTTATTAGGGATAACAGTTATTATAATAACTGGAGAGTTCCAGAAACCACGGCTATGAGAACATCATAAATACAAGACTGTAGAATACGCATGAAAGTAAGAAAGCATTTTTCAAATTGCAAGAAAAAAGTCTCTTACCATTCATATCATGAGAAATGATAGTCTTGTATAAGTGCTCACGTACAAATGTAAAGCTTAAAATTAAGAGTAGTCTATCACAGAGCCGTTTTTCGTGTCGTCACGCAGTGCTCCTCCTCACTTTTTTGTGGGGAGGAACGTTGCGTGAGGACACGGAAAACGGCTCTGTAGCAGACTAAACTAAGAGGCACTAAGACTTTGATTTAAATCGAGTTTTACCTTTATGGAAGTTTTTGTTTCACAGCTTATTCCAACTTGATAATCATACACATCGAATGAACCACAAGTATGAAAGCAACATGCTTTAAACAAAACCAATTGAAACTTTAAGAGTTGCAAAAATACAAAAAGGTTCTTAAAGCACCAAAAACACAAACAAAAGAGAAGAACTTAAAAGGACCAAAACGTTTTTTTAACTTCAAGAATAATCGTCACAAACTTGGGTCATATGATTTTCATAATGTTGAAGAAGAAGAGTCTCACTACTCATCTCCTCTTGACAAATCCAACAGCTGTGTTTCTCATCGATGACCGATCGTGCATTTGTTACACCAGTGTTTCCGGTTTCTCTCTGTGTCTGCTGGTTCTCTGTAAAGCCTGTTGTCGTGACATCAACGTTTTCACTTTCTGCTCTCTTCCGTTTACAGGATTCCAAATGTTTGGACAGACATTTGATTTTCTGGGAAAATTTACGTGACCTTTCCTGAATGTGGAATCTTTCATGACTCCTCAGGTTTACTGCTTGGCTACAACACTTGCCACACTGTTTACATTCATAAGGCTTTTCCCCAGTGTGAACTCTTTCATGAGTCCTTAGGTTTCCTGCTTCACTAAAACACTTGCCACACTGTTTACATTCATAAGGCTTTTCCCCAGTGTGAACTCTTTCATGACGCTTTAGGTGTCCTACCTGACTAAAACACTTGCCACACTGTTTACATTCATAAGGCTTTTCCCTAGTGTGAACTCTTTCATGAGTCCTTAGATTTCCTGCTACATTAAAACACTTGCCACACTGCTCACATTCGTAAGGATTTTCCCCAGTGTGAACTCTTTCATGATGCTTTAGGTGTCCTACCTGACTAAAACACTTGCCACACTGTTTACATTCATATGGCTTTTCCCCAGTGTGGACTCTTTCATGACGCTTTAGGTTTCCTGATACATTAAAACACTTGCCACACTGCTTACATTCGTGAGGATTTTTCCCAGTGTGAACTCTTTCATGTCTCCTTAGGTTTCCTGATACA
The DNA here is from genome assembly GCA_942486035.1 of Porites lobata. NCBI lineage: Eukaryota > Metazoa > Cnidaria > Anthozoa > Scleractinia > Poritidae > Porites > Porites lobata. Next base: position 687,409 of record CALNXK010000066.1, read on the forward strand.
TTAAAACACTTGCCACACCGTTTACATTCATACGGCTTTTCCCCAGTGTGAACTCTTTCATGAGTCCTAAAGTGTCCTGCATTGTTAAAACACTTGCCACACTGCTGACACTCAAAGGACATTGAGGTTGCTCTGATTTAAAGGTTTTACAGTTAGGATACCTTTGGAAAGATGAAGAACCATAATTAGATAAATATGCAATATTTGTTTTGTTGCTGCCAGCATAACCTTTGCGGCCTGGTGAGAGGCCTGAAGTGAGTAGGTTAAAGGTGGTGTTGTCAGGGACATGTGGAAAATTAGCAAACTTTTAAGACACCTGTTCATGAAAAAGTGGTTCCACACATAAACCAGCTGATTACATACCTAAAATTTTACATGAACCCTTCAAACTAGAGAATCCATCAACATGGGTCAGCTCATTATTTGTTGACTTTGTAATTGGATCTAAGAGTTCCCTGTGGTTTGTAAAATAACACACTTTTTGAAATAATGGTAATTAAGGTTCATCATACAGCATTCATGCAGACAATATAGTGGAACCTGTATTACCACAAATCCTCTATTAATAGGCCTTTTCATTTGAAGCATGTTTAATGGGGTAACTCAACAGAGAGGGAGGATTACTTGAGAGGGGGCAGGGTTATTTAATGTACTGTGAAATGCAATAATAAACACAAAAAAGAAGAGAAAGGAACAGACTGAAGTAACGGTTCCCTACTTCCTGTTTTGGACCAGGAACAAACAAACAAACAAACAACCAAACAGCAGCCAGAAAATGGTATCAATAATTGATTCTTCATAATAACACTGGAATGCTAAATGGAAACACTCAAGCACATGAAATTGGAAGATCATTGCCAGTTTGAAATGCATTTATCTCAAGCCAGAATCAAATTTAGAACTGCTATAACTAGCAGTAACCAATGGTTAGGAAGTGCGAGTGAACATTTACATTGACCTTAGAGCAAGGCTGCTGGCTAAGAGAATATTTTTGGGAGCCCTTCAGGCTCCTCAAATAAGAAGCTACATTTATAGGGGCCCATTAAAAAAGACAGTAACTTTATTAAATCGTGTCACACTTCTAGCTCACGACAAACAGTGCACTAATCTGTTGATCGATGACCTTCAAATTTATTATTTATCAAACTCAAGTGCACAAGTAGTAGCATAAAGTTGTAAAGGATCAACTAACATTCAAGGGCCAATCTCTTTTTTCCTGTACTAGAGATATTATTTGCTTTATTGTATTTCAAGAATGGACCCCTACAGTGAGTGTACCTAAACCTAGTTTTAATTAGTTCACCAGAATGACCATATTGATAGTGTCTGCATCCAAAGTTGACAATCTTGACCACTTCCTCGAAACTTGATTCTCTCTCCTTGAAACGCAGACAAATTTGTCTCATTACACAACACTAATGAGCATTGCGTGATGAGATGAACACAGAAGAATACTTCAAACTCCAACAAATTGAATTTCAAAACACAAAAATCGAGACTTGAGTTTTGAGAAACAAGCATTTTTTATATTCACCACTTGAAAGGATTTTGAAAGGATTTTGAGACACGCAAAAACAGCAGACGGTACAGTCAAGAGCGCTTGCATGTACAAGTGCATATGCAAATTTAATAAAAAGGGCCACCGAAAGGTTTTTTATCTTAAAGTTTGGAAAATTGACTCAGTATTTTTGTATGAAGTCTAACTTTTGAACAATCAAAATTGTTTCTATACTTGTCAAGGTATGTATTTACATGCTTTACACTAGGCAGTGTCAAGTCTACTGCCTAATGGGGGCCTGGTCACCACAGGCTCCTACAATTTACCTATGGGCGACCAAAATTTTAATCAAGGAGCCCGAATGGGGGCATAAAAATCATGATTCTCAGGATGACTTCCGTTAAATGAACAACAAAATTCCCCGCTCATTCTGCACTTTTGAGACAAAAACAGAAAACATTAAATTTTGGTCATCAGCCATAGGAAAAAAATATTTCCACCAATAAAAGGTACACAAACGAGCACACAAAGTGTGCTTCAACTACAGTGTAGTTGAATTTTTTTGTCTCAAAATGGAGTCAAATGAATTTAACAGTCTTACAAAAACCATCAATAATAAAATCAAGACCTTTTTCCCAGCATTAGAAATGTTAGGTCACTATTGCATGTAGTAAAATGATACAAAGTTGTGATGCATGGAAAAGTAAGAGATTTCGAATTACACATGACAAAAAGTATTTTATTTTCAATTTTGCAAGTTTGTAGTGTTTTCTATCTTGCTACAAACACGAATGGTACACTTAGAGGTTTATTTCATCATTCATTCAGCGTTATCTACGCCTCCCTATTTTTTGCTGTATGTTTTGTGGAAAATTTTGAAAGGCTTGCAAAAACATCTCAGTTTTTGAACATCTTCAAGGCAGTTATTAAAGATGAGTTATAACATAACAAAAGTAAATCGTGCGCTCTGATTGGTCAGTTAGCCACTACCATTAGCCCGTGGGTGCACACCAAGAAACTGAGCTAGCGCGGTAAAATTTGGGCAAATTCAACAAATCTTCTCTCCTGACGGTAAAATACACCGATGAAATGCACAGATGAAAAGTGGAAGTTGAAGAAAATACTAAGCTGCTGTTTTGAAGGAAAAAGACAAAAGATCAAGCGACAAATTTGCGCTGGATGAATTAATCACTGTTTCCTCGCAGCTAGAATCGGCTGAAGGAAAATCGAGTGAGCGAAGATTTAAGGTGCATTTTGTGTGTTTTTTATAAAAGAGAAAGTCTGTTTGAAATGTAAATTTATCAATTAGCATTGTGTTATTGACTTTTTGGTCAGCTGATGCTAAATTCAAGCAAATATTTTAGGAAACACGCTCAAATTCAAGACAGCTTTGTTGTGAAGTTTTCATCGCATCGACTAAAAATTTTAGCAAGAGTTTAAACGGGCACATTATGCTGGAATAAGCGAATTTCATTTGAGTACAGAAACATCTGGGTTTTCAAATAAATTTTCAAAAACTAACTTCTCTGTGTATTAATCTTTCAAAATCTTGGTATCTTAAAATTTCATGATATATACTTAATACAACTAGGCTTATTCATGTACTCCTATCAAAACCATACTCTACCGTTAAAATTTCATTGTAAATTTACCTTACAAAGTCAAATTCATTCGTATAATACAAGAAACTCGTGTAAATTTCGTCTGCCTTTCTGTCGTACTCGAACCAAGCAATTTTCCGTTTTTTATCAAGGACCTAAATTTTACAACACCTTAAACACCAACATCATCAACGCTTCCTCACCTTTCTCCTTTAAAAGAACACTTAAGGCATTTATTTGTAATAATTATTAGTATACTTCAACAAAAATCTTGGGAAAAAGCCTTTTAATATTCAACATTTGTACATGTAAACTTCCGTAATATTGATTAGTTTAATTTTTCACCTGATATTATACTGTACCCGTCGCCGTAATTTTTACGCCATCTTCGAAAAATTGTAATTGAGGAGGCCTAATTAACATAAGCTCTATAGTTTCTTTTAGGCCTCCTCGCCATCTCTTCCTACATTTTTTTTTTTCTTTTGGCATCTTTAAGTAATGTAATTGTGTGGCAAATAAATAAAAATACCTAAATACCTTCTTCAGTGTTCATTCATAACAGTCGTTCAGAGAACGGTACAAAAACAACAGCTTCAGCGCCAGCTGTGTGTCGGCGAATTTCAGTTGCATCTTTGACTTTCATAGCTGGATTTTCCCAGGCGGATTTCAATACAAAGCTGGTTAATTTCTTTTCAAAATTAGTGTTAACTGTTATTCTAAAGGAATTACAGTCAAATTTTCTCATTTCTACTTTAAATTTATTTCAAAAATTGTCGCATAAATAAGCTTGATAATTATTTCATTTAATTAGTTTTAGCTTATTTTTTAGAGTCTTTTTAGTTGGTGTTTATAGTTGCAGCTATAGTTTTCCCTCAAAGTTTTTACCCTAATATTAAGAGCAAATAGACAGATGCCATTCAGAATAAGAACGAAAAACGTTTTGCAATTTACCTGAAGACATAGATATAGACATACACACTTTGTTAATCCTTTACAGTGTATTTTGTTGTATTGCACTGCACTTAGAACGGACTTTGGGTTTTTCTGTTCCATCAATCATTTTAGTGAAAGCGGGGTTAATGCAAATCACAATGTAACGTGCTTACCCAGCTTGGCTGAGAATGACTCCGACTGCTCAAGAATAGCGAAGGAAATTGCAATAGTAAGTGGATTTTTTGTCAAAGGAAGGAGGCTGAAATTGCTTTATTCTTGCAAGTGACAAGAATGAGAAAGATCATAAAAATCTGCAAAGCAAACTTAACTAGTTGATTATTCCCCGAAACAGAACGATCACAAAGCAACAAACCTTGTAACAGGAAACAAACAAAATGGATTGAAATCCACCAGTCACAAAATTAATGACAAACCATGACCTTTTGAACTCATGCAAGTAAACAGGTATTTCCTAAGAGGTCCACTAAGATGATTGACAGAACAGAAGAACCCAAAATATGCAAAACGCACAGCGCGATACAACAAATTTCACTTTAAGTCCCAATAGTGACCAACATTAATTTTCTCCTAACGATATCCATGCATCATCAAAAGAAAAGTTTAGGAGAATTACACCTTTTGCTGTTCATTACCAGAAAATATACATTCATTTGCATGAAACGGCAATCAATAGCGCAGAGATCCATTCATTAGAGAGAAAAAAGGAACATTTGCGCATAAATCATATTCAATTACGATTTTTGCATAATTAATCAACATTCAATAAACTGCTCTATTTTTCGTTTCCTTTCTTTAAGTGGAAGTATGTGTGTATTGCTACAATCTACAGCTACAATCGGCGACAAAATTATAATGTAGCTGAGACACTTTGTCCTAAAGCCAATGCTTTAGTGATTTCTAGGGGGGAAATAAAGCTTTCCCTCCCCCATCCCCTCTATGCAAAGTTGTGCTGCTGTTCGAGCTACCTACCTGTATAGAAAACAACAAAAACTGCAACTTTGTATGAAGGCGAGTGGGGAGGGAGGTAGATTCTTTTTTT
>CALNXK010000066.1:697500-715000 GCA_942486035.1 Porites lobata
AATTCAGAGAGAGAATTAGTCAGCCACTTCTTCACTTTCAGATCAACTGCTGATGCTATCTGCCACACTCTGTTCTACGAGCGAAGATGATTCTAGAAAGTTAGGCGGAAGCCTGTTATTCTAATCAATTCACGATTGGAAACAGCCCATTGCAGTACAGCGCCCAACGATAAAAAAAACCCTTCCCTTATAACCAGAAACTCATCACGTGCTTGGCAACCACTGTCTCGTGTGAATGTAACCTGATTATTACGCCGACTTCAGGTTAAAATAGAAAATATTTATCTCTTCAAAATACTAATAAAAAAACATGAAAACATCTTTAAAAGCTGGCTTTGCCCAAATTTTCCCTAGCTGCCCAAAAAATCTGAGTTACCCAAAATTTGGGGAGGCTGCAGCCCCCCTCGCGCCCCCGACCCGTATGCCTATGGTTTGATTTACGTAGAGATTGTTTTGGGTATTCAAAACTATCTAAAGATTTATGATTGTTATATCATTTAACGCTTCCTGGAAATTTTTATGGCTCGGCACGGGATTTTTTTGCGGGTTAAATTTTGGCCCAGGGAGTTCTTTGGGTTTTGTTTGAAGCCCTATAAATTTTTTGGGGGTTTGATTTTTTCCCCATTTGATCATCGCTGTCACTTAAACTCCGGAGTACCGTCCCCGCCCCCCAATGGGCTCTAAACACACACACATTGGAGAACTTTAAATCGGTGAGAAAATCCAAGCGTTTTCGCTTCCATACGGATTTAGAGTTACAGTGGAACTTAAGTTTAATATACCACAATCCTTTAGCGGCATAGAACAAAGGAGGAGTATAAATAACTGTTGCCTGAACTAACGTCTTTATTGATGAAAGAGCACGTTCTTGCGATCGAAAAGCAGTTTCGTCAAATCGTTAAATGGAACAAAAATGTGAAACCAGATTGAGATACCAATCTGAACGATCAAAGTACAGAGGTGGATCGTTCAGATTGCAATCTTAGATTGGTTTACTCCTTGATGCAACTAAAAATCAAATTTCGGATCGCAAAATCTGGATTTAGATTGGTCAAAAGGAACGCAACCCAAAACTGTAACGTGTTTCAATCGTCTTCGCCTGTCCACAAGAAAACGCTTAAACGACAGAAATACGATAGCGTCCCTTACACGGCATGCGCTGTATGGTGTAACAAAAAATCTCCGTCGCTGCGAATGTCTAAATAATCAGAAAAACAGTTCCAATTTGGCTTGAAAAGTTTAATTTTCGTTGTTTATAACAGATAAATTGGTGTGAAGTGGATTTGATCTCAGCCAGAGTGGTTACCAGACAAGGACTAACAGAACTCGCCAAGAGATCAAAGGCATTAAAAATCGAATTTGAACCACCATTGACTTGGTTTTATTTTCTTGGAATTATTAAGTTGACCATAAAGTTGTGGTAGCATCAAGCAACTTACTGGAATGGGGCACTTTATACAGTCAGACGGAATACACAGGGCCTTTTAACACCAATAAATTTTCTCCAAAGGCATTTTAAAATAGGTGATTGCGATTCTTTATTAGGGACAACAGCTATTATGATAACTGGAGAGTTCCAGAAACCACGGCTATGAGAAACAAGACCGTAGAATACGGATGAAAGTAAGAAAGCCTTTTTTACATTGTAAGAAAAAAGTCTCTCACCATTCACATCATGAGAAGTTATAGTCTTCTATAAGTGGTCACGTACAAATGTCACGCTTAAATTGAGAGTAGTCTGCTACACAGCTGGTTTTAGTCTCGTCACGCAACGCTTCTCCCACAAACCGTTACGTGACGACACTAAAAACGGCTCTGTAGCAGACTAAACTAACAGGCACTAAGACTTTAAATCTTTAAATCGAGTTTTTCCTTTATGGAAGAATTGGTACAGAAGTTGTCCCTTCATCGTTTATTACTGGTTTTCAGTGTCACGCCATTCAAAATAGATCAAAATAAAAAACAAAACCGTTCAATAGATAAAGTCCAGAATCTGGGAAATGAAAGGAGGTACATATACAAAGACCCTCGCTAAGATTCAGGTCAGAGGAATATTTCGTATACGAGATATCCTAAGAAATGTTTTACCCAAACTTATAGAGATTTGTATGGAGACGCCATGCTGGTGCTTACCTGGATGAGCTCCAACATGGCGGACGGAAACCAACAGAAACATCTGTTACCGAGTTTTGCTACAAAAGCGTGAATTTATTCTTCGAAAAACTCATTAACATTAAAGTAATAATTTTTCTAACACTTGAACTGTTTAGATAGCAAAATTTCCTGAAATAAGTCATTTTTTTTAACCTACATGACAGCTCTGTTGGCCGTCATGTAAATGCCGCGTCAGGCAAAAACCTAGAAAGTCAAGAATACTCTATCACAAAACCAAGAACCCTTTTGAAGCGAAAATTTGTATGAAAATTAGTTTTCAGCTGCTCTAATGCACCGTGAAAGTAAAATCTCGCTAGGATCGATAGTTTTTTAGTTTGAATTTTAGTGACGTCATGTGAAAACCAACAATTCCAACTTGATAATCATACACATCAAAAGAACCCCAAGTATGAAAGCAACATAAACAAACCAATTGAAACTTTAAGAGCTGCAAAAATAAAAATGTTGTCAAAGCACCGAAAAAACAAACAAAAGAGAAGAACTTAAAAGAACCACAACGTTTTTTTAACTTCAAGAATAATCGTCACAAACTTGGATCATATGATTTTCATAATGTTGAAGAAGAAGAGCCTCACTACTCATCTCCTCTTGACAAATCCAACAGCTGTGTTTCTCAATAATGACCGATCGTGCATCTGTTACACCAGTGTTTCCGGTTTCTCTCTGTGTCTGCTGGTTCTCTGTAAAGCCTGTGGCCCTGACATCAATGTTTTCACTTCCTGCTCTCTTCCGTTTACAGGATTCCAATCGTTTGGAAAGACGTTTGTTTTTCTGGGAAAATTTAAGTGACCTTGCCTGAGTGTGGAATCTTTCATGACTCCTCAGGTTTCCTGCTTGGTTAAAACACTTGCCACACTGTTTACATTCGTAAGGCTTTTCACCAGTGTGAACTCTTTCGTGAATCCTTAGGCTTCCTGATCGGCTAAAACACTTGCCACACTGTTTACATTCATAAGGCTTTTCCCCAGTGTGAACTCTTTCATGTATCCTTAGGCTTCCTGCTTTGCTAAAACACTTGCCACACTGTTTACATTCAAAACGCTTTTCCCCAGTGTGAACTATTTCATGTCTCCTTAGCCTTCCTGCTTCACTAAAACACTTGCCACACTGCTTACATTCGTAAGGTTTTTCCCCAGTGTGAACTCTTTCATGAGTCCTTAGGCTTCTTGCTTCACAAAAACACTTGCCACACTGTTTACATTCATAAGGCTTTTCCCCAGTGTGAACTCTTTTATGTCTCCTTAGGCCCCCTGCTTCACTAAAACACTTGCCACACTGTTTACATTCGTAAGGCTTTTCCCCCGTGTGAACTCTTTCATGAGCCCTTAGGTGTCCTGCTACACTGAAACACTTGCCACACTGCTTACATTCGTAAGGCTTTTCCCCAGTGTGAACTCTTTCATGACGCTTTAGTTGTCCTACCTGACTAAAACACTTGCCACACTGTTTACATTCATAAGGCTTTTCCCCAGTGTGAACTCTTTCATGATTCCTTAGGGCAACTGCTACGCTAAAACACTTTCCACACTGTTTACATTCATAAGGCTTTTCCCCAGTGTGAACTCTTTCATGAGTCCTTAGGTGTCCTGCTTCACTAAAACACTTGCCACACTGTTTACATTCAAAAGGCTTTTCCCCAGTGTGAACTCTTTTATGTCTCCTTAGGCCTCCTGCCTCAGTAAAACACTTGCCACACTGTTTACATTCGTAAGGCTTTTCCCCAGTGTGAACTCTTTCATGCGCCCTTAGGTGTCCTGCTACACTAAAACACTTGCCACACTGCTTACATTCGTAAGGCTTCTCCCCAGTGTGAACTCTTTCATGACACTTTAGGTTTCCTACCTGACTAAAACACTTGCCACACTGTTTACATTCATATGGCTTTTCCCCAGTGTGAACTCTTTCATGATTCCTTAGAGCAACTGTTACACTAAAACACTTTCCACACTGTTTACATTCATAAGGCTTTTCCCCAGTGTGAACTCTTTCATGAGTTCTTAGGTGTCCTGCTACACTAAAACACTTACCACACTGCTTACATTCATATGGCTTTTCCCCAGTGTGAACTCTTTCATGATTCCTTAGGTTTCCTGCTCGGTTAAAACACTTGCCACACTGTTTACATTCATAAGGCTTTTTCCTAGTGTGAACTCTTTCATGAGTCCTTAGCTTTCCTGGTACGCTAAAACACTTTCCACACTGTTTACATTCATAAGGCTTTTCCCCAGTGTGAACTCTTTCATGAGTCCTTAGGCTTCCTGCTTCGCTGAAACACCTTCCACACTGCTGACACTTAAAGGACATTGAGGTTGCTCTTCTTTAAAGGTTTTACAGTTAGGATACCTTTGGAAGGAAGAAGAAGCATTATTAGTTAAATGCAGCACATTATTTGTTTTGTTGCCACCAGCATAAACTTTGCGCCCTGGTGGCGAGAGACCTGAAGGGAGTAGTTAAAGGTGGTGTTGTCAGGGACATGTAGAAAATTAGAAAACGTTTAAGACACCTGCTCAAGAAAAAGTGGTTCCACACCATAAACCAGCTGATTACATACCTAAAATTTTACACGAACCCTTCAAACTAGAGAACCCATCAATATGGGTCAGTTGATTATTTGTTGACTTTGTATTTGGATCTGACAGTTCCTTGTGGTTTTTAAAATAACACACTTTTAAAATAATGGTAATTAAGGTTCATCATACAGCATTCATACAGACAATATAGTGAAACCTGTATTACTATAAATCCGCTATTAAGCTCCCTGGAGGCATTGTCATTTCAAGCATGTTTAATAGTGGAGATTAACAGAGGGAGAAGATTATATAGAGACGGGGAAGGTTAGTTAAGGTGGCTTCGTCATTAATATTGGAGCATTTAGCTGTGACAATTTTCCATCATAACTTTTTTGTTTTTAGAGCGATGGCTGCGAAACTTTGCAAAGAACAACAGATATCATTCGGCAATAGTACGAAATATTCCGGTTTCATTGATGGTAAATATTTTTTGAGAAATTAGTGCTTAAAAGGACCCTAGTGTTCAAAGAAAATCGTGGCTAGTAAAAAATTTTGCTGATATTTTTTACTGTAATTTCTGGTATCGTCGTTCATTGACATAATAAATATGTCGGAGAAATTTCAGAAAAATTGTTGCAGCAGAAGTCAGTAAAGTCGCTCAAAATTCAGCTGTGAAATTATTTGGGAATTTCAAAAATAAATGATTATCAGGTAGAAGGAGCCTCAAGTTCGAATTTTCTGGACAACTAAATTCAATGTTTGCTAAAAATGAAAACAAAAGCTGATACCCTATCATGCTATTCTTTAAAAGGTACTTTTTAGTTTTAGAAACACTATAAATTGCTCCAAACCCTGCTCTGACGTCGAATGAGTTGTTCTTCAACATTTTTAGAATATCTCTTGGCAGTTTTGGTTCAAACTCCTGCTACATACATTTTGTTGTATTGCAATGCATCCTCAAGGGCTTTTTCTGCTGAACGTTGCTTCCAATTGAGGAAAAAGGTATTGGGATTGTAAGCTACCTTGTATCGAAGCTCAGATAGAACTGTCCAGCACCTTTGTTTTTGACCAGAAAATGCCCACAAGCGGCAGCTCTGCAAGGAATTCGCACCTCAGCTAGGGGGGATGAATGACAATAGTGCCCATGTCTGCAAACCAATCTGTATAAACATCTATTGCAGAGCAAAACATAATAATCAAGAAAAAACTACCCATTCATTGACAGAAGGAGTAACAGAAATTTCAGAGTCGTAAATTTATTCACTGGTATTATTTTTGCAATAATTTTTGTTTTGCACTGTGATGTAATTCTGTTCACAGGCATGGGCATCATTGTCGTTCATCCCCCCTGGGTGAGGTGTGAATTCTTCGTAGAACTGCCACTTGTGCTCATTTTGTAGTCATAAACAAACGTGCTGGACAGTTCTATCTGAGATCTGATACGAGGTAGCGTCCAATCTCAATACCTTTTTCCTGAGTTGGAAGCAATGAACAGCAGTAAAAGTCGTTGAAAATGCATTGCAATACATCAAAATATATGCAGCAGGAGTTTGAGCAAAAACTGCCAAGGGATATTTTAAGGAACAAGTCATTAAACTTCAGAGCTAGGTTTGGAGCAATTTATAGTGCTTCTCAAAGTAAAAAATACCTTTTAAAGAATAGCACTTTAGGCAATTGGCTTTTGTTTTCAGAATTAGCAAACATTGAATTTACTTGTCCCGAAAATTCAAACTGGTGGTTCCTTCTACCTGATAGTAATTTATTTTTGAAATTCCAAAACAATTTCACAGCTGAATTTTGAGCGACTTTTAGTTACGGACTTCTGCTCCAATGATTTTTCTGAAATTCCTCTGGCATATTTATTATATCAATTAAAGCCGATACCAGAAATTTCGGTAAAAAACATCAGCAATTTTTTTTACTAGACGCGATTTTCTTTGAACAGAAGGGTCCTTTTAAGCCCTAATTTAGCAAAATATATTTACCATCAATGAAATCGGAATATTTCGTTCTATTGCTGGATGATATCTGTTGTTCTTTGCAAAGTTTCTCAACCATCGCATCAAAAACAAAAAAGCTATGACGAAACCTTCGTCACAGCTAAATGCGCCCATATTAATTACGGAGCCACCTTAAGAGCCAATGGCGGAAAATATCGAGAAAATCAAATCAGTTCTAAAAATTTGAATTTTGGCTTATACCACCCAAACAACCATTCAGGTGATCTATTTCAAGAAATGACATTAAGAAATCTCTAAGCGCTTTACATTACATTCGACTTTGCTGGAGCTAAAGATGATAGCATGTGTCATTTATACCCTGTGGAAGTTTGCGTGAAGGGGCTCCAGGGTAATTTATTCAAATTATCATACACATAACATGACACCAAGTTACAGGTCTCATTTGGGAACCAACTGTAGGCTGCAACCTTTTAACAAATATGCGGAATATTGAACCTTCAGTTATTTGCTAGTTTTCAAGTCATGTTATGAAGGTGAGATGCAGAGCCTTACATCATGAGGAAAAAATGGACACTGAAAGGTAACTTTGAAAAATCCACGACCTGCATTTAAAACTCATTTTGTAGAAGTGTCATTTGTAATCATGATTCCGACTTCCTGTTATGTTCATTTTTACTAAAGTAAATCTATCATCTGGCATAGTTCATCGATAGTTTATTGGGGCATTTCGAAAACAGTTCTTGAAGCCTTTTGGACTTGACCATCTCGAAGCAATTTTACTTCTGAGTGCAGAATTAAATGGTCATCCGACGCGATTCTCAGTTGCTCGTTTTTCAGGATATATTTTTTTCTTTTTATATTTTTCGACAGACAATTTCGCCTTTTTAGTTTTTCAGATAGCAATACCTATTTAGATACCGAAATTTTCATCATTTCTTTACGCTTTGGTGGACTAGAAATAACTTTGGTGTTATTTTCTCCTTTGTTTACACGGTTTTCGCTTTGTTTACATTTCACGTTCTTGTCGCTTACGGTGGCCCGAGTCGTTATATTTAAAACTTCAGATCTACTTAAAAGAATCACAGCTCTTTCATGTAGTATAATCATATTATTTTAAATTTGAGACATACCAGGATTGACTTTTTGCGGTTAAAGTCGGGCGTTATTTTGACCACCAAAACAACACACAATCAAGGTGCAAGCAATAAAAGCCCAAAACTGTATTACAAAAGTTATTTTGCGAGACACTTTTATGCAGTCTTAAGGCTTTGGGTAACTGGTAACTGCATGTGCAACATCAAGTCAATAGGAGCTGTTGCACGCTTGTACTGCTTCCCTAAAAATTGTTGAAATTTGCAGCAATTTCACGAATTAAAAAATGTATTTTATGGAATTTTTCCAACTTTTCCAAATTTCTCAAAATGTAAAGCGCTTGGGGATTTCTTAATATCATTTCTTGAAATGATCACCTAAAGGGTTGATTAATTGATTCTTCATAATAACACTGGAATGCAAAGCGGAAACACTCAAGCACATGAAATTGGAAGATCAAAAATAAATCACAACTTCCATACAAGATCAGTCCACATGAAGTGTTACAGTCACAATTTATTTATCCCTTTAAGTCCCAGGAGTGATCAACATCAATTTTTGCCTCACACAACATCAGTATATAATCAAGTAGAAAGGTTATGAGAATTAATAAAATGATCACTTCAAGGAAATATGCTTTGATCTTTAAACAAATTCTCTCAACCAATTTTTCAAAAATTGTATGGAGGCCAGTGTGGAGAATTTCCATGTTGATCTTGAAGCTTAAAGGGTTATCGCATCTATGACTCATTTATTTGGTCTAAAGAGTAACAGGGTTTATTCTAGGAATTGGCTTATTCTCTTACTCTTGGTCAACCTTGTTCCCAGGGTCTCTCATCTTCCTGCCCAAGCGAGAGAGGAGAACCAGGGTCTCTCATCTTCCTGCCCAAGCGAGAGAGGAGAACCAGGGTCTCTCCTCTCTCGCTTGGGCGAGAAGATGAGAGACCCTGGGAACGAGGTTGACTCTTGGTAAGAGTCCAGTGGCCATGCTTGTTGTTATTCTGTAGGAGGCCATTTTTCCAAGAAAGAGGGGCGCATATATTAGCTAAAATAATGAATATGATTTCAAGTCACACTTAAAAAGAATAACTAATAATCAATTTTTTAAAAAACTGATTTTTGTCCTTAATATATAGATTAAATTAAGGGACACAGTCAGCTACGGAACCACTGGTTTTGCCAGTTTGAAATGCATTTATCTCAAACCAAAATCAAATTTAGAACTGCTATAACTAGCGGTAACATTTGCACTAACCTTAAAGCAAGGCTGGTGGCTAAGAGAATTTTTGGGAGCCCTTCATGCTCCTCAAATAAGAAGCTACATTTATAGGGGCCCATTAAAAAAGACAGTAACTTTATTGATGTGTCACACTTCTAGCTCACGACAGACAATGCACTAATCTGTTGATCGATGATCTTTAAATTTATTATTTATCAAACTCATGGGCATAAATAGTAGCATACAGAAGTAAAGGATCAACTAACATTCAAGGGCCAATCCCCTTTTTTTCTGTACTAGAGATATTATTTGCTTTATTGTATTTCAAGAACAGACCCCTACAGCCAGTGTACCTAAACCTAGTTTTAATTAACTACAACAAATTGAGTTTTAAAACGCAAACATTGAGTCTTCAGTTTCGAGAAACAAGCATTTTTTATATTCACCACTTGAACGGATTTTGAGACACGATTTATTTCTCAAGCAGCCTGCAGTGCAGGCGTATTTTGGGTGGGCGAAACCTTGTTCGTGTTCGTAATATTGCTGTAGTTGCCATCTTTGATTTAATGACAGTGGAAGATTGGGGAGAGTAGAAATATTAACCCTCACAGTAGGTGCGAGGGTAAAAGAAGGAAAGGGGGGGAGGGGGAGGGGAGAGAAAAATACGCCTGCCTGATATCTAAAGGGTTCTATGTTTTGACTGAGCAAATGTGATTTTATCCGCTTGTTTCACACTGAGAGGTCATGACACGCTTATTGATTTTCTGTGTCTTTTGAATTTCTGGTCTTCATCATTTGCCCTCTGATGCAAGAGCATTTTCTTTGTCCTCTTTTGAAGTGTAAAGCTCTTTTTGTCGCTAAATAAGGCTGTTAGGTTCTTTATTTTAGTCTAAAGTGCCTCAGGTTCTGAATAACTAAGCGATTTTCTTTCTAGTCTGAAAATGTGATGTTTTCCTGCAATGTTGTATCACGCTGGGCCCAGCTCGTTAGTTTTTTAAATTGTTTGCAGGATGTTAAACTCCCACGGATAGCAATTTACAGAGAGGAATTGCAGCTTAAACTGAAGCTTCATCAGCTGTAGAGAATTGCATTGTGACTCAGTCAAAATAAAAACAATGATTAACTCCAGCTCGTTTTTCTTAAGGCAATGTGAGTCTTCGTACTGGAGCGACTGTTTGGTTGTTTTGTTATTGTTGGCTACTCATTTCTGGAAGAGCGGTCACGCGTGTCTAATTAGGGGGTGTTTCTCATTTCAACAGTGTTTTCGGGCAGGCGTTTTCTCTTCTCTCTCGCCACCCCCATCCTCAGAGACCCAGGGGCAGATAGTGGGGACGAGGGAAAGTCAAACGGGCGAAAAAATATATATGGAACGAAGAAAAGTAAAGTATTGCGAGAAGAGCCCCTGGGGACAACGTCTTACCAGACCATTTCCAAACGGTCGCCGCCATTCTGGCTTCTGACTGGTTTTCTGGCACCAATCAGAAGCCAGAACAGCAGCGACCATTTGGAACTGGTCTGGTAAGACATTGTCCCCAGGGGCTCTTCTCGCTGTTCTTTACTTTTCATTGTTCCATATATATTTTTCCACCTGTTTAGAATTTCCCTCGCCCCCTTTATCTGCCCCTGGGTCTCCGAGGATGCGCCACCCCCTCCCTGCTCCCTTTCACTCGCCCCATCTCCTCCTCTCCTAGGGAAGTTTCAACATGGTGCTTTCGCAAGCAAATTGCACGTTCAAAGAAAACACCTGCACTGCAGGCTATTTCTCAAGAAAAATAAAAACAACCATTCGCAAAAACAACAAATGGTAAAGCCAAGAGCACTTGCATGTATAAGTGCATATGCAAAGTTTAAAAAAAGGAACAGCGAAAGATTTATCTTAAAGTTTGGAAAATTGACTCAGTATTTTTGTATGAAGTCTAACTTCTGAACTATCAAAACTGTTTTTATACTTGTCAAGGTATGTGTTTACTTGCTTTGCACTAGGCAGTGTCAAGGCTACTGCCTAATGGGGGCCTGGTCACCACAGGCTCCTACAATTTACTTATGGACAACCAAAATTTGAAACAAAAAGCCTGAACAGGTGCATGAAAATCATAATTCTCAGGATAACTTCTGTTCAATTAGCAACAAAATTCCCCTCTCATTCTGCACTTTTGAAGCAAAAACAGAAAATGTTTGGTCATCAGCCATAGGAAAAAAATATTTCCGCCAATAAAACGTAAACAAACAAGCACTTGTCTTGCTGCAGACTGTAGTTCAAGTTGCTTGTCTCAAAGTGGAGTCAAATGAATTTCATAGCCTTAAAAAAACTGTCAATGATAAAATCAAGACCTTTTCCCCAGCATTAGAAATGTTAGGTCACTATTGCATGTAGTAAAATGATACAAAGTCGTGATGCATGGAAAAGCAAGAGATTTCATTTACACATGACAAAAAGTATTTTATTTTTAATTTTGCAAGTTTGTAGTGTTTTCTATCTTGCTACGAACACAAATGGTACAATATTATTAGAGGTTTATTTTATCATTTATTCAGCATTATCTAAGCCTCCCTATTTTTTCCTGTATGTTCTCTGAAAACTCTTGAAAGGCTTGCAAAAACATATCAGTTTTTGAAAATCTTCATGGCGGTTATTCAAGATCATTTAGACATAGACATAGACACTTTGTTAACCCTTTACAGGGTAATTTGTTGTATTGCACTGCACATTTTGCAAACTTAGAACAGATTTTGGGTTTTTCTGTTCCGTCAATCATGCATTTTAGTGAGGCGAGGTTAAAGCAAATCACAATGTAATGTGTTCGCCCAGCTTGGCTGAGAATGACTCCGACTGCTCAAGAATAGTGAAGGAAATCGCGATGGTGAGTGGATTTTTTGTAGAAGGAAGGACGCAGAAACTGCTTTATTCTTGCAAGTGACAAGATTGAGAAAGATCATAAAAATTTGCGAAGCAAACTTAACTAGTCGATTATTGCCCAAAACAGGACGACCACAAAGCAACAAGCCTTGTAATAGGAAACAAACAAAACAGATCTAGATCCACCAATCACAAATGACAAACCATGACGTTTTGAACTCGTGCAAGTAAATATAAATTTCCTAAGAGGTCCGCTAAGATGATTGAGGGAACACAAAAACCCAAAATATGCAAAATGCACAGTGGGATACAACAAATTTTGCTTTACGTCCCAATAGTGACCAACATTAATTTTCTCCTAACGATATCCATGCATCATCAAAAGAAAAGTTTATGAGAATTACACCTTTTGCTGTTTATTACGAGAAAATATGTATTTAATTGCATGAAACGGCAATCAATAGCGCAAAGATCCATTCATTAGAGTGAAAAGAAGGAACATTTGCCCATAAATCATATTCAATTACGATTTTTGCATAATTAATCAACATTCAATAAACTGCTCTATTTTTCTTATCCTTTTCTTAAGTGGAGGTAAGTGTGTATTGCTACAATCTACAGCTACGATTGGTGACAAAATTACAACGTAGTTGAGACACCTTGCCCTAAAGCCTATGCTTTACTGACTTCTAAATGGGAAATAAAGCTTTCCCTCCCCCATCCCCTCCATGCAATGTTGTGCCGCTGTTCGAGCTACCTACAGTTAAAGCAACAAAAACTGCAACTTTGAATGAAGACGAGTGGGGAGGGAGGTAGATTCTTTTCTTCTCAGTACTTATTACCCTAGTTGAGTAAAATGATTCAATAATTTTGTTGCCGATTGTAGTTTCCTACACCTGAAGCGAAGTCACTTGATTTGTTGTGAGATGAGATAAAAATCACTCAGGCTGGAAGGAGTGATGTTACATAGACTACTTAGAGATACATTACAGTAGAGAGTTGATCAGAAAATTACACGGGATAAAATCTGCTGTTTTGTTTAAAGTAAGAGATGCCCTTAGAAGAACGAACAGTTACTCCATAGAACATTATTTTATTTTTAGTCAAAGTGCAATAAAGGACACTTCTATGTTCGCACATTTTAGATCAACTTCCGAAGCTTACAGGGCGTGTAAAATGATCAGAAACAAATTGGTTTATCGGCCCAGTTACGCTGCAATCGGAATGATATGCTTGACTAAATGCCGAATGCAGTTTAAATCAAGTGATCAATGCGATCATGATCTCTATATCACCTTCAAAAACCATTGCAGTGTCACTGAAAGATTTCGCAAGAGGAAGGCAATGTCCCGTGTAACCTGTGTGACTAACGTATTCTTAATGTACTGAAAGCTAGTCTTACCTTAAGTAAAAAGATATTTCCGCCTTGATCAAATTACACGAGGGAAAATGCAACCAAGAAATGGTCTGTCTGGAGGATTCACAGATTCACACATCGGCCGCCATCTTGATTTTGAATTGTGAGAGAAACCTGGGGAGAGTACAAAAACACGCCGGCGGTCCGCCGAGGGTCCTTCGAGGATGATTGTCGGAGATCGTCGGAGATTGTCGGAGATTGTGAGCCGGATGGTTAGGAGAAGAACGTGAGCTAAGGTTGTTTTTCTTACTTGTTTGTTTGTTTGGTAGTTTCAAGGAATTCAATTACTGTACTTTTAGCGCATTTACTTTTATGTAGCCTCTCTTCCTTCTATGTGCAAATCGTTTTTCCGGTGACGTGGAAGGTTAGGGATAGACAACAAGAAACGTGTTTGGGGTAGTGAGGGCTGTTCTCATCGGCCATATTCCTGTAGGCTGCAGCCGCATGAGTTATTTTTTCGGGTTTTCAAGCAAGCAAGGCCAAGCCCGAGGCGGGTGTGGAGCACCGGGGTGAAGTGAAAACCACAGACGTTGATCAGATCAATGAAAAACGGTCCCTGGTTACCAACAAAATGCAACAAAACGCATCCATATCTGACTCTGTGATTGAACTTTGACTTTTGGTGCTTTCCCGCCTTTCTTGTCCTTCAAAGAGAATTTCATTATTTTTTAAATACGGTTCTCAGTGACAATGGACTGATTGTCAGTTGTGCTAACAGTTATGTTAAGCTGGTTGCTACAAGCCAGAGGATGATAAAATCTGCTTTCAAACTTTTCCTCCACCAATCACGGCGGAACCACTTGTATTGAACTAAATCGAACGTTGTTTAATCCAACTTAATCGACCGATAATGTTCGGTTAAGTTCGGTGATCGAACACAATCGAACTCTCACAAAAAAAAGGTAATTAAATCGAACTTTAATTGAGTCCGATTACGTTCAATGGTCGAAGTTGGCAGTCATTCGATTAAAAGATAAGACGTTATAAAGGAAATTGCGCGTGTTTTCACGAATGTTTTATTTTTTGTAGGGTGTCCCACGACTGAATATATTCCGGAAGTGGTTGAGGCGGATCAGTGTACAGTATAGCGTATTTTTTGCAAGAAGAAGAACACCCGGGAAGAACAAGACTACTGTTGCCATTTTGCAATTTTATCCTCAATCACACAGTGAATATTATGCTCCGTTAAAGACTTTTTTACTTTATAGCGTCCCTTTTAGACCTCCTCCATGCACTTTTGTATCTGCCACGTGGACCAGGGAAACTAAGCAGCGCTACACTAAAACAAAGCGATCAAGCGAATTCAATAAACCCGGAACATTTATTCTTCATGATCGTAGATAATGTGGTTGTTTTCTTGCTTTTGAGTGAAGATTAGAACGTTCAATTAAGTTCGATTGCTTCGATTGAGTGCGGAAATAGAACTCTTACGAGTTTTTTTGGTTCGACTGTGTTCGATTACCGAACTTAATCGAACCAAATCCTTCGATTGAGTTCGATTAAGTTCGATTAGCGAACAGCAGTTCAAGTGGTTACGCCGGGACCAATATCGGGAGCAAGTACAGTGCAAGACATAAATGCCGGATTGGTCGTTTTCATGACAGTATAAAATAAAGACGGTTTATCGGCCGCCGTCCAGGCACAGACAGACGGCTACTCCCTCATCAAAATACGCCAACATAGACAGATTAGCCTGTGTGAGAGGCGTTTGAAAGGGAATGGAAAGGGGGTTTTGAGCGCGAAAGAAACGCGAGGCGCCAAAAAACCCCTTTCCCTTCCCTTTCAAGCACCTGCCACGCAGGCCATAGACGGATTAGTTCGACTCCAGTAACTTCAGTTTGATACTAAATGCAGACAAATCCAGCTTATATAGGCTTGAATTAAACGAAAACGAGGCGCGCGAAGTAGTATCCAGGGTATGTAAGAGAAACTAAATCTGAACAGTTCTTTAAGGAGCTTGGCATGACAGACTCTTGACGTTCGGATGATGGATTTATTATTTAAAAAATTTAGCTGGTATTTCTATAACTTTAGTTTTATCTCAATGGGTTTTTGTATTTTTTTTCAGCTAACTGATTTTCTTGAATTAGCCATTTTTTTCAGCGGATATGATCACATTCACGTATTCAATATTCTCGGTCCAATCTGTACCTTTGAATTTTTTTTTTCTGTGGGTAAAGTGTGAATTGACCTACAAGTCCCTTAGTATATCTGTGTTTAGACTTCACAGAAACTATAGGTTAAAAATTCTTATAATTTTATTTTACAAAATGCGGAGAATCAGAGATAACTGGTAAAACTTGTTTTACTATAATCTTCTTAGGTCATCATACTAGATTGATGAAAAAAGAAAAACACGGCGAGAGGCGGTGATAAACATGGTAAACCAAAGTTTTTTTTCCTATAAACCTAATGTAAACTATGCCTTATTTTCAAAATTAATTGTGTCGAATATCAAACTTTCAAAACGATCACACAATTGTCTAATCTTGGCTATCACAACCTAATATCCGGACACTGACGCGTCCAAAAAATCCAGATTGTTTGAATTTTCGTGCTACAAGGAAAAAACATTTGAAATAACTGGATTGATCCATACAGCAGCTGCCTGCTACTCTGATCTTCTTCTCAATTGCAACACTTTCCCTTAAATTCAGCGCCTTCTCTTCACGGTGGAGAAATGGAAAGAAACGTTGCTCTTTAACTAGTGGTGGTTCAGGCTGCTGCCATTTTACCACGTGTCAACTTAAAACTATCTGGAATTTGATTCAAGAACATTCAGAAGACAATTGCAAATTCTCAAGTGCTGAGAAGCGCGCTCTAAACCCCAGCGGGGGGCGGCAATACGGATTTCAAGTGACAGGGATGATCAAAGGATTTTTTTCGCTTTCAAATTTTCGATTTCGGGATTTGTTTGGGTAGGAAAAATTTGGCAAGTATTTATTGGGCAGCTTGATTTAAGTAGGGATTGTTTTGGGTATTCAAAACAATCTGAAGATTTATGGTAGTTATATCATTTAACGCTTCCTGGAAATTTTTATGGCTCGGCACGGGATTTTTTTGCTGGTTAAATTTTGGCCGAGGAAGTTGTTTGGGTTTTGTTTAAAGCCCTAGGAATTTTGGCGGGTTTTGAGTTTTTCCCCATTCGATCATCCCTGTCACTTGAATTCCGGAGTATCCCCCCCCCCCCCGTAGCCAACTGGACTTTAAACAAACACATTGGACAACTTTAAAACGGTGAAAAAATCATAACAAAGGAGGAGTATAAATAACTTTTGCCTGAACTAACATCATTATTGCTAAGCGAGCAAGTTCTTGCGATCGAAAAGCAGCATCGTTAAATGGAACAAAAATCTGAAACCAGATTTACATACCAATCTGAACGATCCAAGTACGGAGGTGGATCGTTCAGATTGCAATCTTAGATTGGTTTAGTCCTTGATACAACGAAAAATCAAATTTCGGCTCGTCAAATCCGGATTTTTTAGATTGGTTAAAAGGAACGCAACCCAAAACAGCAACGTATTTCAATCGTCTTCGCCTTACAGGGCATGCGCTGCATAGTGTAACAAAAAATCTTCGTTGCTGCGAATGTCTAAATAATCGGAAAAACAGTTCCAATTTAGCTTGAAAAGTTTAATTTTCGTTGTCTATAACAGATAAATTGGTGTGAACCGGGTTTGATCTCAGCCATAGTGGTTACCAGACAAGGACTAACAAAACTCGGCAAGAGATCAAAGCAGGTGCGGATCCAGACGCTTAGATAGGGCGAGTGGGGGCAGGTCTCCCCCAATTTTTTTTCCGCCCTTCGGGCCTCAGTTTGGTCTAGATAGAAATAAGGGGAGGGGGCCCTTGCCCCCCGGGCCTCTCCCCTAGATCCGCCACTGCAAAGGCATTAAAAATCGAATTTGAGCCACCAATTACTTGGTTTTATTTTCTTGGAATTATTAAGTCGACCATAAAGTTGTAGTAGTATCAAGCAACTTACTGGAATCGGGCACTTTATACTGTCCCACTTGATACATAGGGCCTTTAAACACCAATAAATATTCTCCAAAGTCATTAATAAGCGATTATAAAATAACTAAGATACTACGCGCGCTCTGATTGGCCGAGAGGCGTGTTTGCATGAGAGTATGTAAACATGGTTGTGACGTCAACTTGTTTGACTTTCCGCGCTAATCACGCAAGCACGAATTTGAAAAAGGTTTTGAGTCGAAAAACTCGACAAGTTTACTTTATTCACCCATTTCCTCGTCGGTTGAAACT
>CALNXK010000066.1:720000-795000 GCA_942486035.1 Porites lobata
TCTAGCTCATGGTGCACTAATCTGTTAATTGATAATCTTCAAATTTATTATTTATCAAACTGAAGGGCACAAATAGTAGCATACAGTAGTAAAGGATCAACTAACATTCAAGGGCCAATCTCCTTTTTCCTGTACTAGAGATATTATTTGCTTTATTGCATTTCAAGAACAGACCCCTACAGCCAATGTACCTAAACCTAGTTTTAATTAGTTCATCAGAATGACCATATTGACAGTTTCTGTATCTAAAGTTGACAATCTTGACCTCTTCCTCGAAACTTCATTCTCTCTCCTTGAAACGCAGACAATTTTGTCTCATTACACAACGCTAATGAGCATTGCATGATGAGATGAAAACAGAAGAATACTTCAAACTCCAACAGATTGAGTTTCAAAACGCAAACATTGAGTCTTGAGTTTCGAGAAACAAGCATTTTTTATATTTATTACTTGAACGGATTTTGAGACACGATTTATTTCTCAAGAAAAAGAAAATCAACCATTCACAAAAACAACAAACGGTACAGCCAAGAGCACTCGTATGTACAAGTGCATATGCAAAGTTCATAAAATGGGGCCATCGAAGGTTTTTTATCTTAAAGTTTGGAAAATTGACTCAGTATTTTTGTATGAAGTCTAACTTTTGAACTATCAAAACTGTTTTTATACTTGTCAAGGTATGTATTTACATGCTTTACACTAGGCAGTGTCAAGGCTACTGCCCAATGGGGGCCTGGTCGCCACAGGCTCCTATAATTTACTTATGGGCGACCAAAATTTGAAACAAGAAGCCCGAACGGATGTATAAAAATCATGATTCTCAGGCTAACTTCCGTTAAATGAACAACAAAATTCCCTACTCATTCTTCACTTTTGAAACAAAATAAGAAAACGTTTGGTTGTCAGCCATAGGAAAAAATTTTTCTTCCAATAAAAGGTAAACAAACAAGCACTTGTCTTGCTGCAGTGTAGTTGAAGTTTCTTGTCTGAAAATGGCTTCAAATGAATTTAATAGCCTTAGAAAAACCGTCAATAATAAAATCAAGACCTTTTCCCCACCATCAGAAATATTAGGCCACTATTGTATGTAGTAAAATGATACAAAGTCGTGATGCATAGAAAAGCAAGAAATTTCATTTACACAGGACAAAAAGTATTTTATTTTTAATTCTGCAAGTTTGTAGTGGTTTCTATCTTGCTACAAACATGAATGGTACACTCAGAGGTTTATTTTATCATTTATTCAGCGTTATCTACGTCTCCCTATTTTTTGCTGTACGTTTTGTGAAAACTTTTGAAAGGCTTGCAAAAACATTTCAGTTTTTGAAAATCTTCATGGCGGTTATTCAAGAACATTATTTTAGACATAGACATCAAGGCTGTGCTCTAAGGAAAATTTCAAGGAGCCCTTCGGGCTCCCAAGCATTTTAGTTAAGGTGCCCAGACCTCAAAGTTGGTGGCCCGAATAAAAATTTCGGAAGCCCTTTGGGCTCCCAAGCATTCCAGCTGGGGTGCCCAGGCCTCTCAAGTTGGTCGCCCAAGTAATGAGGAAGTTTTGTACGCATCATGAATCCTGCTGATCACCAAACTCGGTAATTTTAGCTTTTGGGTTCCACAAAAACCCGCAAGTTGTCTTATGAAACCCATCAAAGTTTTCGTGCCATTTAGATTTAAAACCAGAAACGTGAGCAATACCGTCGAATTGTTTAGGTTTTAAAGAGGGAAAAGTAAAAAATTTCAGCAGGTTTACGTAAACTTCATTAAGATCTTTGGGTAAAACATAGGAAAACTGTGCTTTTTACCAGTAATACTAAACTTGAAAATAAATTTTCAAAGGGTGAATCAATGCGGCATGAAATATACGCGGCAGATCGAACTCAAGTTCCCGTGAAAAATTCTGTGTGACCGCCGCGGCCCCAAATCTATCGTTTTAATAAAAAATAAGTCATCTTTAATTTTCTTTTCTATATTATCAGTGAATCTTTTAGGATAATTGAGCTTTTTGTGGATACGGTCGAAGCGTAAACCAGCTCCTCTTTCCGCGTATTTATTATTTTTTTGGGCCGCTAAATTTAGCCTATATATGCATGCATTCGAATTTAGTTTTCGATGCGAAAAATGCCAAGACAACGTGGAACTGCCCTGGTTCTAAAACAACAATAAAAACGATCAGAGCGATCATATCTTTTCTTTTTATATTTCGTTATCATATGTAAAGCTAAGAAAACAATCATAAGTTATGTTTTAGCCGAGCAGACAAAGCAGCCAAAAACCATAAAAACATTATATTTGCATACTGGTCAATACAGCAACATCCGTTTTATATAAAAATAAATTATTCCGCATTGCCAGCCGCGCTCTACGTCTGTCAGAAAAGTATTGACAGTTTCTCCTAAAAACTGTACATAATGAACCATTCTATCTGAAAGAAAAAATTTTAAAACTGTTTTAAGAAGCGGTAGAAATCGAAATCCGTGCCGCTTGTCACATTCAAAGTGATGGATTATGTTACATGTGAAATCATGTAGAACGACCTTTAAACATCGACGCGTGCCTGTTTCTTTCGTACAACATTCATAAAAACATTTTCTGTACGGTTTAGAAAACTCTGACTCAATAAGCCAACACTAGGATGTTAAATTTTTCTGCCCGCTTGACTGAACACTGCACCAGAAGCAAGAGTGCCCGGCCGGACGACCGGGAACGTTTTTTCAGTCGCCCGACGCTAAATGTTAGTCGCCTCAGGCGACCGGGTGCCGTTAGACCACAGCCTTGGACATAGACTATTAACCTTTACAGGGTAATTTGTTGTATTGCGCTGCGCGTTTTGCAAACTTAAAACGGATTTTGGGTTTTTCTGTTCCATCAATCATTTTAGCGAAGGCGAGGTTAATGCAAATCACAATGTAACATGTTCGCCCAGCTTGGCTGAGAATGACTCTGACTGCTCAAGAATAGCGAAGGAAATCACAATGGTGAATGGATTTTTTGTCAAGGAAGGAGGCAGACATTGCTTTATTCTTGCAAGTGACAAGAATGAGAAAGACTATAAAAATCTGCGAAGCAAACTTAACTAGTCGATTATTGCCCAAAACAGGACGTCCTGTCAGAAAGCAACAAGCCTTGTAGCAGGAAACAAACAAAACAGATGGAGATCCACCAATCTGCAAGTAAATATGTATTTCCTAAGAGGTCCGCTAAGATGATTGAGGGAACACAAAAACCCCAAAACAAGAAAATGCACAGCGGGATACAACAAATTTTGCTATAAGTAGCAATAGTGACTAACATTAATTTTCTCTCCATGCATCATCAAAAGAAAAGTTTATGAGAATTACACCTTTTGCTGTTCATTACGAGAAAATATGCATTCATTTGCATGAAACGGCAACCAATAGTGCAGAGATCCATTCATAAGAGTAAGCAAAAAGAACATTTGCGCATAAATCATATTCAATTACGATTTTTGAATAATTAATCAACATTCAATAAACTGCTCTATTTTTTTTTTCCTTTTCTTAAGTGGGGGGTAAGTGTGTATTGCTACAATCTAGAGCAACAATCGGCGACAAAATTACAATGTAGTTGAGACACTTTGCCCTAAAGCTGATGCTTTACTGACTTCTTAAGGTGGAAATAAAGCTTTCCTCCCCATTCCCTCCATGCAATGTTGTGCTGCTGTTCCAGCTACCTATAGTTAAAAGCAACAAAAACTGCAACTTTGAATGAAGGCGAGTGGGGAGGAGGTAGATTCTTTTCTTCTCTGTACTTATTACACTAGTTGAGTAAAATGCCCCAATAATTTTGTTGCCGATTGTAGTTTCCTAAACCTCAAGCGAAGTCACTTGATTTGTTGTGAGATGAGATAAAAATCACTCTGGCTGGAAGGAGTGATGTTACATAGACTACTTACAGATAGATTGTAGAGAGTTGATCAGAAAATTACACGGGATAAAGTCTGCTGTCTTGTTTAAAGTAAGAGATGCCCTTTGAATGACGAACAGTTACTCCACAGAACATTATTTTATTTTCAGTCAAATTGCAATAAAGGACACGTCTACGTTCGCACATTTTAGATCAACTTCCGAAGCTTACAGGGCGTGTGAAATGATCAGAAACAAATTGGTTTATCGGCCCAGTTACGCTGCAGTCGGAATGATATGCTTGACTAAATGCCAAACGCAGTTAAAATCAAGTGATCGATGCGATCATCATGTAAATTACCTTAAAAAACCATTGCGGTGTCATTGAAAGATTTCGCAAGAGGACGGCAATGTCCTGTGTAACCTGTGAGACTAACGTATCCTTAATGTACTGAAAGCTTGTCTTACCTTAAGTAACAAGATATTTCCGCCTTGATCAAATCACAAGAGGGAAAATGCAACCAAGAAATGGCCTGTCTGGAGGATTCACAAATTCACACATCCGCCGCCATCTTAATTTTGAATTGTGAGAGAAACCTGGGGAGAGGACGAAAACCCGCCGGTGGTCCGCCGGGGTTCCGTCGAGGATGATCGTCGGAGACCGTCGGAGATTGTGAGCTGGATGACATGGCGGGGAGGGTTAGGAGAAGAATGTGAGCTAAGGTTTTTTTACTTGTTTGTTTGTTTGGTAGTTTCAAAGGAATTCAATTGCTGTAATTTTAGCGCATTTACTTTTATGTAGCCTCTCTTCCTTCTATGTGCAAATCGTTTTTCCGATGTAAGGTTAGGGATAGACAACAAGAAACGTGTTTGGGGTAGTGAGGGCTGTTCTCGTTGGCCATATTCCTGTAGGCTGCAGCCCTTTGAGTTATTTTTTCGAGTTTTTCAAGCAAGCAAGGCCAAGCCCGAGGTGGGTGTGGAGCGCCGGGGTGAAGTAAAAACCACGGACTTTGATCAGATCAATGAAAAACGGTCCCTGGTTACCAACAAAATGCAACAAAACGCATCCATATTTGACTCTGTGATTGAACTTTGACTTCTGGCGTTTGCCCGGGTTCTTGTCCTTCAAAGAGAATTTCATTATTTTTTAAATACGGTTCTCAGTGACAATGGACTGATTGTCAGTTGTGCTAACAGTTATGTTAAGCTGGTTATTGCTACAAGCCAGAGGATGATAAAATCTGCTTTCAAACTTTTCCTCCACCAATCCCGGCGGAACCACTAGAACTAAATCGAACGTTGTTTAATCCAACTTAATCGACCGATAATGTTCGATTAAGTTCGGTGATCGAACACAATCGAACTCTCACAAAAAAAAAAAAGGTAATTAAATCGAACTTTAATTGAGTCCGATTACGTTCAATGGTCGAAGTTGGCAGTCATTCGATTTAATAGATAAGACGTTATAAAGGAAATTGCGCGTGTTTTCACGAATGTTTTAATTTTTTGTAGGGTGTCCCACGACTGAGTATATTCCGGAAGTGGTTGCGGCGGATCAGTGTACAGTATAGCGTATTTTTTGCAAGAAGAAGAACACCCGGGAAGAACAAGACTACTGTTGCCATATTGCAATTTTATCCTCAATCACACAGTGAATATTATGCTCCGTTAAAGACTTTTTTACTTTATAGCGTCCCTTTTAGACCTCCTCCACTTTTGTATCTGCCGCGTGGACCAGGGAAACTAAGCAGCGCTACAGTAAAACAAAGCGATCAAGCGAATTCAATAAACCCGGAACATTAATTCTTCATGATCGTAGATAATCTGGTTGTTTTGTTGCTTTTGAGTGAAGATTAGAACGTTCAATTAAGTTCGATTGCTTCGATTGAGTGCAGAAATAGAACTCTTACGAGTTTTTTTGGTTCGACTGTGTTCGATTACCGAACTTAATCGAACCAAATCCTTCGATTGAGTTCGATTAAGTTCGATTAACGAACGGCAGTTCAAGTGGTTACGCCGGGACCAATATCGGGAGCAAGTACAGTGCAAGACATAAATGCCGGATTGGTCGTTTTCATGACAGTATAAAATAAAGACGGTTTATCGGCCGCCGCCCAGGCACAGACAGGCGGCTACTCCCTCATCAAAATACGCCAACATAGACAGATTAGCCTGTGTGAGAGGCGTTTGAAAGGGAATGGAAAGGGGGTTTTGAGCGCGAAAGAAACGCGAGGCGCCAAAAAACCCCTTTCCCTTCCCTTTCAAGCACCTGCCACGCAGGCCATAGACGGATTAGTTCGACTCCAGTAACTTCAGTTTGATACTAAATGCAGACAAATCCAGCTTACATAGGCTTGAATTAAACGAAAACGAGGCGCACGAAGTAGTATCCAGGGTATGTAAGAGAAACTAAATCTGAACAGTTCTTTAAGGAGCTTGGCATGACAGACTCTTGACGTTCGAATGATGGATTTATTTTTTAAAAAATTTAGCTGGTATTTCTATAACTTTAGTTTTATCTCAATGGGTTTTTGTATTTTTTTTCAGCTAACTGATTTTCTTGAATTAGCCATTTTTTTCAGCGGATATGATCACATTCACGTATTCAATATTCTCGGTCCAATCTGTACATTTGAATTTTTTTTTTCTGTGGGTTAAGTGTGAATTGACCTACAAGTCCCTTAGTATATTTGTGTTTAGACTTCACAGAAACTATAGGTTAAAAATTCTTATAATTTTATTTTACAAAATGCGGAGAATCAGAGATAACTGGTAAAACTTGTTTTACTATAATCTTCTTAGGTCATCATACTAGATTGATGAAAAAAGAAAAACACGGCGAGAGGCGGTGATAAACATGGTAAACCAAAGTTTTTTTTCTATAAACCTAATGTAAACTATGCCTTATTTTCAAAATTAATTGCGTCGAATATCAAACTTTCAAAACGATCACAAAATTGTCTAATCTTGGCTATCACAACCTAATATCCGGACACTGACGCGTCCAAAACATCCAGATTGTTTGAATTTTCGTGCTACCCGGAAAAAACATTTGAAATAACTGGACTGATCCATACAGCAGCTGCCTGCTACTCTGATCTTCTTCTCAATTGCAACACTTTCCCTTAAATTCAGCGTCTTTCTTCACGGTGGAGAAATGGAAAGAAACGTTGCTCTTTAACTAGTGGTGGTTCAGGCTGCTGCCATTTTACCACTTGTCAACTTAAAACTATCTGGAATTTGATTCAAGAACATTCAGAAGACAATTGCAAATTCTCAAGTGCTGAAAAGCGCGCTCTAAACCCCAGCGGGGGCAGCAATACGGATTTCAAGTGACAGGGATGATCAAAGGATTTTTTCGCTTTCAAATTTTCGATTTCGGGATTTGTTTGGGTAGGGAAAATTTGGCAAGTATTTATTGGGCAGCTTGATTTAAGCAGGATTGTTTTGGGTATTCAAAACAATCTGAAGATTCATGATAGTTATATCATTTAACGCTTCCTAGAAATTTTTATGGCTCGGCACGGGATTTTTTTCGCTGGTTAAATTTTGGTCCAGGAAGTTGTTTGGGTTTTGTTTTAAAGCCCTAGGAATTTTGGCGGGTTTTGAGTTTTTCCCCATTCGATCATCTCTGTCACTTGAACTCCGGAGTATCCCCCGTAGCCCACTGGACTTTAAACAAACACATTGGACAACTTTAAAACGGTGAAAAATCAGAACAAAGGAGGAGTATAAATAACTTTTGCCTGAACTAACATCATTATTGCTAAGCGAGCACGTTCTTGCGATCGAAAAGCAGCTTCGTTAAATGGAACAAAAATCTGAAACCAGATTTACATACCAATCTGAACGATCCAAGTACGGAGGTGGATCGTTCAGATTGCAATCTTAGATTGGTTTAGTCCTTGATGCAACGAAAATCAAATTTCGGATCGCAAAATCCGGATTTTTAGATTGGTTAAAAGGAACGCAACCAAAACAGCAACGTATTTCAATCGTCTTCGCCTTTCCACAAGAAAACGCTTAAACGATAGAAATACGACAGAACCCCTTACACGGCATGCGCTGTATAGTGTAACAAAAATCTTCGTTGCCTCGAATGTCTAAATAATCGGAAAAACAGTTCCAATTTAGCTTGAAAAGTTTAATTTTCGTTGTCTATAACAGATAAATTGGTGTGAAGTGGGTTTGATCTCAGCCATAGTGGTTACCAGACAAGGACTAACAAAACTCGGCAAGAGATCAAAGCAGTGGCGGATCCAGACGCTTAGATAGGGGCGGGGCAGGTCTCCCCAATTTTTTTTTTCCGCCCTTCGGGCCTCAGTTTGGTCTAGATAGAAAATGGTGAGGGGCCCTGCCCCCGGCCTCTCCCCAGATCCGCCACTGCAAAGGCATTAAAATCGAATTTGAGCCACCAATTACTTGGTTTTATTTTCTTGGAATTATTAAGTCGACCATAAAGTTGTAGTAGTGTCAAGCAACTTACTGAATCGGGCAATTTATACTGTCCCACTTGATACATAGGGCCTTTTAAACACCAATAAATATTCTCCAAAGTCATTAATAAGCGATTATAAAATAACTAAGATACTACGCGCGCGCTCTGATTGGCCGAGAGGCGTGTTTGCATGAGAGTATGTAAACATGGTTTTGACGTCAACTTGTTTGACTTTCCGCGCTAATCACGCAAGCACGAATTTGAAAAAGGTTTTGAGTCGAAAACTCGACAAGTTTACTTTATTCACCCATTTCCTCGTCGGTTGAAACTTGGAAAATCTTTAGAAACATGCTATGTCAATTTTTTTTCGCTTGAGGTGACAGTTTAAGCGAGAAAACCCGTATTTTGAAAGCACCTTTTTGCAAAACAAAGACTGATTACGCATACAAGCTTCGTGTACAAGACTTCGCGACTGGTAAGAATTTCTTTTTATCATTGCTCAAACAAGAGCGTTTTGCTTTTTTCTCGAAAGTTATTTTTAAAGTTAATAGAAAACTTTTCTTGTAAGTGTTTGCATATCCTGATATAAACACTCGAGGTTAGGAGGATTCTCGATGTTATGCAAACCTCGACTTCGTCTCGGGTTTCCATAACTGTCTCGAATTCTCCCAACCCTCTCGTGTTTTATATCAGGCTATGCAAACACGGAAAAACGTTTTTATTGCTTAATTGGTATTCTTTATTAGGGTAACAGTTATTATAATAACTGGAGAGTTCCAGAATCCACGGCTACGAGAACATCATAAATACAAGACTGTAGAATATGGATGAAAGTAAGAAAGCCCTGTATAAAAAAAGATGAAACCAGGAAAAGATCACAGCGAGATGTCCGCCGTCTTGAGAGGAGGGAGACTGTTGGGGCTCACTGGGGACCCCCACTCCCCTAACTCCCCACCTCTCCCAACGTGTTTTTCCACTCTGCCCAGGTTTCTCTCACAATGCGAAATCAAGATGGTGGCCATTGTAATCCTTCAGGTTTCTTGGTTTCATCTTTCTTCGTGTGATTTGATCAAAGCGGCAAGATCTTTTTACTAAAGGTAAGACAGGATTTCAATACCTTAAAAATACGTTCAGTTCCTTAAGTCAAATGATAGCGACTGGCTACCGTCGGATGAATACGCATACCGCTGATGCTTGGAAGTGTCTGGATACCCGGCTGCCGGGAACTGTTTTCAAAAAACTAGATACCCGGAAATCAGAAATTTTGACCAGTTTTCTCGGAATAGTTCGTTTAATTCCTCTACGAACATAAGATATTTGTTTAGGAATCTCAGACGATTGTAAATATTGCCTTGGGTTAAAGGTAGAAGCGACTGTTGGGTTTGGGCATAGCTAGAGTGAGATCTCAATGTTTTCGACACTTAGAAAACATTCAAGTTCTCACACACTTAGTGAACTCCCGATAAATATCCACAGAAATACAGGAAACCTCAACAGAGTATTTAGTGATTGTTTAGAAATGCCAAGTGATTCTAAATAAAGGTTTCGTATTGTTGTGGACAAATTCTCCGAGCTTGTATAGGCATAATTCTTTAGAATCTTGAGTCGTGACAGGTACGGTTTTCAAAATACTAGATGCCCGGCAGTCGAAAATTCTCACTGTACTTTCACGAAAATCTTTCTCGCCATCTGCTGAGTCTACTCGATTTCTATGTAAATTATAAAGAGTCTATAGTGTTACCGGATATCGTCTAGGAATGTTCCTCTGAGAGTTACACAGAACCTTAAGTCTGAGGACTCGGCAGAAGAGTGCCCTTCAACCTCCAGTGTAGCACTTCAGTTGCGTGACGCAAATACTACACTGTGTCTAAACTAATAAAGATTTCACTATATGCCCAGGCTTGACAGTTGCCTTTACTTCAAGCCCAAAGCAGTGTTTGAAATCACTTGTTTTTTCTTAACAACTACCTGATGTTATTACACAATTCGTGCAGATTGGAAGTGAATTTCCGACTGCCTTGAATCTAGTATTTTGAAAACCGTACCCGTGAGTCAAGATTCTAAAGAATATGCTAAATACAAGCTTGGAGAATTTGTCTACAACAAATTATACAAAACCTTTATTTAGAATCGCTTGGCATTTCTGAACAAACACTAAATACTCTGGTGAGGTTTCGTTGATAATTTCTATGGATATATTCATCGGGAGTTGACTCAGTGTGAGAGAACTTTACTTAATAGTCAAACACATTAAGATTTCACTCTATGCCCAAACTCAACAGTCGCTTCTACTTTTAACCCAAGGCAATCTTTACAATCACTTGAGATTTGTAAACAAATATCTTGTGTTCTAAGAGGAATTAAATGAGCTATTCCGAGAAAATTGGTCAAAATTTCTCACTGCCGTGTATCTAGTTTTTTGAAAACAGTTCCCAGCTGCCGGGTATCTAGACACAGTGAATTTTTAAAGTACATGAAAGCCAGTGGCTATTTCTACCAGACCAGTACACTGAATTGTATTTTCTATTTATAAGGGGTTAAGGTATCATCCACCCTGAAGCACCCTCCCCGCGTTGATCCACGCTAGCGCTTTTGCTTTTAACAAATATCCACATTTTCTGAAAGCTTAATAGTTCCAGATTATTGCTTATTTCTTTCAAAAAATCAAAATATTAACGTGATTTAGAAATGAGAAGCTTTTTGTGAAAGTGAGTATCACTGTAAGTAAGTAAGTCCAGTCCAGCCATAAATTAACGGAAGAAGCCAATTAAGAACGCATTTGCTTCTTAACATGTTTGACTGAAAAACCGTGTCTCAGATTTTTTGTGTAGTGCATTTGTTTTGTTGTTATAAGTAGGTGAAGTTAGGGATAGCAAATCATTAGCACTACCTGTGAAAAAAATGCTCTAACTCAAAAACGAAAAAAGAAATCAAAATTCGCAGACATAGTTTTTTAGAATAACTTTCTGATAGTAAGTTGGCCAAATTTCAGCCAAATTGGTTCATGGGTTGTCGCCTTGGAGTTTAAAACGTACTCTCAACTTGCCCTGATTTTCGTTTCGAGAAAACAGTGGAAAAAGATTTTTGGCAGCATATTACCCGTGATGAGATTATAACAGAATAGAGACCTTAAGATACCCCGAAATCGGTGTACGGGTAACGGGTAGCACCATGTTTTTTTCATTTTGTGGTGACGTCATCGACCTTACCTGGTAGAACCAGCCATTTTTCTGTGGTATACACCAGTTTACCCGTAGAAGATTTACGAGTAGCTGCAAGTCCTACATGATGGAGAAACGAGTAAGTTTTTAAGACTTTTTAAGTACAAATGTAAATTGTATGACTCCTTGGCAATGTTATTGCAAGTCTGTTCAAATATTTTTGCCAAATTTGAATTTTAGCTGTAAAGAAAGCGCTTCAAAATGTATTGATTTTGGACCTCAAATGCGCAGGTTGAACTCTGAAACGATATCAATTTGTGGCGGTATTTGGGGGGATTTCTGAGAATTGCTCGAACGTTTGAGTTTCGCAAAAGAAATAGCATTGAAAAATTTAGCATGGAAGTCACTGTTGAAGTTGACAATCAAAGGAATTGTTTGGTGATGTGCCTCGATCAAATGGCGGGGTTTGCGATAACAAACTACTCAATAAACTTATGTATGAATGAATTATTTGTTGCAGCTTGTTGTTAAGATATGAAGTGTAGAATTTGAGGGAGATTTTGTATGCATTAAGCGACATGCAAGTACAAAGTTAATTTTGCGTGTTTGTTCTTCGGGTATCTTAATCGAAATAGTCACGCACATGAACATTTTACGTGTACAGGTACACTACCCATACCCGTACACCAATATCGGGGTATCTTAAGGTCTCTATTATAACCCCAAAGCTGTCAATGTTGATGCATACCAGAGAAGGGACAACAATAGTGACACAGCAGGAAAAGTTGAAAACGAAACCCAACAACAGATGAACAATTTATTTCAAAGGCTCTGCTCTGTTCAATCCTTTCTGGTGTCGAGAAAGCTTTATTAGTTATTTGCAATGGGCCGTTTTCATTTTCGCAACAGACAAGCCAAGGTGAGCTAAGCCAACTTTTAATCGATACATTTTTTAAAAGTTCGACTCTTCCCTGGAAAAATTGACAACAAACTGCTTTCTGGAGTTTTTCTTGAAGCCTTTTTCCAGCTACAATAGACTTTCAAAACAGTACTTTGTCCAATTTTTATATGGTGCGGGACCTCTCGTGACGTCGTCTCTCGCTTGGCTGCTTTGCAGCCTAAAAAGCTGGCCCCGCTCGCCAACGAACTCATGAAACTCGATTCCACGGTAGTTTCAATGGGTTTTTCAAGAGCTTTGTCATCTTTTAGCCATTTTTCTTTATCGTAGTAGGAGCCCTTGTCGCTGTCTGCTAATTTCGAAG
This sequence comes from Porites lobata, assembly GCA_942486035.1. Classification (NCBI taxonomy): domain Eukaryota; kingdom Metazoa; phylum Cnidaria; class Anthozoa; order Scleractinia; family Poritidae; genus Porites; species Porites lobata. The sequence goes on from CALNXK010000066.1 coordinate 732,725, forward strand.
CCCACTCTTTAGTGGGTACGTTAGTTGTGATAGTGAAATGCTGATTCGGTACTGATCACGAACACACTGACGACTTGTAATGAACTGTAGACCAGAGACTAGACAGACATTTATAAACTGCGTGACCTCGGGCTTCCTTTAAGAGCGACTGTCAGGAAAAATCGTCCAAAATCTTAATTTCGTGGCAAGAGTTGAAAAATCAATTTCTTTCATTTTTTGTTCATGGATAGCTTTAGGTAGATAAGAAACCTAAGTAGATTGTTCCTGCCAAAAGCTTTTTGTTTGTGAGAAAAATTAGATGATCGGTTTTCGATATGGGAGCTGTCTCAGACTGCCCTAATTTTTAACCTGAAATTCGCTAACATTAAATTTCCTCGCATTCGCAAATGAAGCCGCATGGAGAAATTTGGACACTTTCCATGAACAAAAAATTCTTCTTCTTGCACTAAAAGATACTTTCAGGGCAACAGCGAAGCTCGTTGAACTGAAATAATTCAAAAAAAAAGAGGGATAGGTTTTCAGGATAACAAAAACTTAAGCAGTTTGGCAGTCACTGCTCTCTCTCTGTCCTCCAGTCTGTGTTTGTCCCTGACATTTGCATGCAGTCACGATAAAGAGATAGTCAGTTTGTGTACAATGCATATGTTGTATGGTTATAGTAGTTAGTGTACAATAGTTTCAAAGGTGCCTCAGATCTGAAGTGCAGTAATTGTCATAATGATCCTGCTAGTATAGGGTGTTCTGCTAAATATGGGTTTCACTGTTTATTATGATGGGAGTCTGCGTAATACACACCCCCTGATTATAGAGAAACCTATGTATGTTTCTTTGGAGTCCTTATTAACGAGGTTCCTTTCTTGTTGCTTAGACTGTTCACAGTCCCCTATTTTTTCGTCGGATTGTTTAGATATACTGCGTCTTACCATCACGGCTATCTTGATTTTCAAATGTACCGAGGGGGCGGGTGTCGCGGATTATAGCTCTGGGGGAAGGGGGGGGAGAAAAATAAAGGGACTGCAGCTCGCATTCACGGAGCGTGTTGTACCACCAACGCAGGCGTTTGATTGGTCATTAGACAATAGATGTTAATTTGCGTTGAACAACGGGTTTAGTTTAAGTTGCCGACACTGACGAGTTGACGCTTCCATATGTTTGCCGATTTTATTTCGAGGAATGGCCCGGAAACATTATAAAATCACTGTTTTGAAAGGAGATATTTGTAAACACTCATAACGGATGCTAAATGTGTCTGGCATGTTTTTCATCACCAGCGGAGTTTCTCAATTGATTAATGGTAAAAGGCGTGAAACTTCTTTCACGCCTCCTGAATGCGAGCTGCAGTGATGTTATTACAGTCCCTCTATTTTTCTCGCTTCCTCCCAAACCGATCCCGCCCCCTAAGTAGTTTTGACACTCGTACAAGATGGCAGCCTGTAACGCAAAGTGCTCGATCTCGATGATCTTACAGAAAAATAGAGGACTGTGAACAGTCTACTTGTTGCTGGAATTGCAGAAATTAACTACAGCCAGGCCCCTTCACTTTTCTGAGAGAGGTCTGCCTCGTGTGTGTGTGTGTGTGTGTTTCCTGCCCACAGGCAGGTCCTTCCGTATAGTTCTCGATCTAAGGCGGCCTTTTGACCACTAAATAAGGGCCACGATCCTTTACTCTATCCAGCATAATTCCCACTCCAGTTCTTCCAGGTGCCCTTTCTTCCCTCAATAGCTAATGGGACAAGATCACCATGGAATAGGGTATGACCAAGCCAGACTCTCTGTCCTCTGTAGAGGTGCCCAAATACCATAATTAGAGAAAGTTATCATCCCTCCTCTCCAGCCCCACTTTATTCTTCACACAAAATTAAAAAGTGATTGACTGTATTTATTGATCATGACTATAATACTTTATGTGGAGTCATTCAGTATGGTTTATTCAAGTGCTGGAAGTTCAGATTTGATTTATTCTTCAGTGGCATGACATCCCACCTCATTTGTACGAACATTTCTACTTTACATTTTAATTTGTTATAAAAAAAAAATTAATTCCATCTCCTGGTTGGTTGGTTGTTTCCTGGTCCAAACAGGAAGTTGGAACTGTGACACTAGTCTGTTTCTTTCTTCTGCTATTGGTGATGGGTTTCGCTACATTAAGATGTAACCCCCCTCTCGGTATATCCCCCCACCCAACCAACCTCAAGCTTTCTTGAAATCAAAAACCCAAGGGAGTATAATGAGTCTTTATTAGCAATAATTATTTCTAAGTGTATGTTATTTTACAAACAACAGGGGACTCCCAGATCTGAATACAAAGTCAGCCCTAACCATAACACAAGCTCAATGTCCTTTGAGTGTCAGCAGTACGGCAAGCATTTTAGCCGAGCAGGACACCTAAGGACTCATGAAAGAGCCCACACTGGGGAAAAGCCTTTCGAATGTAAACAGTGTGGCAAGTGTTTTAGTCAAGCAGGAAACCTAAGGAATCATGAAAGAGTTCACACTGGGGAAAAGCCTTTTGAATGTAGAGAGTGTGGCAAGTGCTTTAGCGTAGCAGGACACTTAACTTGTCATAAGAGAGTTCATACTGGGGAAAAGCCTTTTGAATGTAAACAGTGTGGCAAGTGTTTTACTCAAGCAGGAAACCTAAGGCATCATGAAAGAGTTCACACTGGGGAAAAGCCTTACAAGTGTAAACAGTGTGACAAGTGTTTTAGTCAAGCAGGAGACCTAAGGAGTCATGAAAGAGTTCACACAGGGGATAAGCCTTATGAATGTAAACAGTGTGGCAAATGTTTTAGTCAACCGGGAACCCTAAAGATTCATGGAAGACTTCACACTGGGGAAAAGCCTCATGAGTGCAAACGGTGTGGCAAGTGTTTTAATGAAGTAGGAAACCTAAGGAAACATGAAAGAGTTCACACTGGACAAAAGCCTTATGAATGTAAAGAGTGTGGCAAATGTTTTAGTCAAGCAAGAAGCCTAAAGATTCATGGAAGAGTTCATACTGGGGAAAAGCCTTATGAATGTAAACAGTGTGGCAAATGTTTTAGTCAGACAGGGAGCCTAAAGACTCATGGAAGACTTCACAGTGGGGAAAAGCCTTATGAGTGCAAACAGTGTGGCAAGTGTTTTAATGAAGTAGGACACCTAAGGGGTCATGAAAGAGTTCACACTGGGGAAAAGCCTTATGAATGTAAACAGTGTGGCAAATGTTTTAGTCACACAGGGAGCCTAAAGATTCATGGAAGACTTCACTCTGGGGAAAAGCCTTATGAGTGCAAACAGTGTGGCAAGTGTTTTAATGAAGTAGGAAACCTAAGGATTCATGAAAGAGTTCACACTGGGGAAAAGCCTTATGAATGTAAACAGTGTGGAAAGTGTTTTAGCAGTTCATACCTACTAAGGCGTCATGAAAGAGTTCACAGTGGGGAAAAGCCTTACGAATGTAAGCAGTGTGGGAAGTGTTTTAGACTCGCAGAACGCCTAAGGATTCATGAAAGAGTTCACACTGGGAAAAAGCCTTACGAATGTAAGCAGTGTGGCAAGTGTTTTAGTCAAGCAGGACACCTTACCGGACATAAAAGAGTTCACACTGGGGAAAAGCCTTATGAATGTAAACAGTGTGGCAAGTGCTTTAGTGTAGCAGGAAACCTAAGGACTCATGAAAGAGTTCACACTGGGGAAAAGCCTTACGAATGTAAACACTGTAGCAAGTGTTTTAGCCAACTAGCTAACCTGAGGAAGCATGAAAGAATCCACACTCTATTAAAGTCGTGTGAATTTTCCAAGAACAACAAAAGTCTGTCTAAAGGTTTGGAATCATGTAAACGGAAGAGAACAGGAGGAAAAAACGTTGACTTTAGGGCCACAGGCTCTACAAACAACCTGCGAACACACAGAGAGACTGGAAACAGTGGCGTAGCAGACCCGCAATCAGTTATCACTGAGAAACACTGCTGCTGGATTTGTCAAGAGGAAATGAGTAGCGAGGCTCTTCTTCTTCAACACTATGAACATCATATGACCTATGTTTGTGAAGACGATTCATCAAGTTAAAATGCGTTTCAGTTCTTGTAAGTTTTTCTACTTTTGGTTTCCCTCGGTTCTTTGACAACATTTTGTGGTTTCAACTGTAAACTTTTGGTTTTGTTTATTTAGCTTGTTACTTTCATACCTGTGATTCATTTCATGCTTACGTTGATCAGGTACTATATGTATGAACGATGAAAGAACAGCTTATGTGTTAGTTATCAAGAAAAAAACCCAGGTTTTAGCCTCACTTACAGCGGATTATAAGTGGTTTGTCTTCTTCATACCATTTACGGTAATTGATATAATAACTGAAGAGTTTCTGAAATCACAGCTGTGAGAACATTGACAATAAAAACAGCACTGTAGCATATGGACGAATTCCTTAAGAAATCTTAATCCATGATTCATCAAGCGAGAAGTCATAACTACATGCCTTTGGAGAATTTCCATTGGTATTTAATTTAACAAATTGGCAATTTTTGTATGGTCTGTACTCTTAAAGTTATCGATCATGAGAATGACGTCAAGGTGTTCAAAACGCTAATGGAGCCACCAGCCGTGACGAGAAGTTTCACTGCAAGGTTTTGAACATTGTGATGTCATTTCTATGAAAAGTTGTTCTCGTTTTGTTTCGGTTTGTTTTTTTTTTACAATGAAATTGACAGTTTTTGATGTCCATTTTCTTGGAAGTTTCTCGGAAAGTGGCACGCACAAGAAAGAGAGAAACAAATCGCGCCACCATCACGCCATTTTAGTTTTTCCCTCTTGCAAACAGCTCAGCTGAACCATGGATAACAGAAGAAAATAGAAGTGCACCTTCTATTTTTCTTTGGGAGCAGTGTTTATGTTTATTTCAGAGGTGATTTACTTTGTTTCATCCTAAAAATAGGTCAGTATTTGTATAGGTAATAGCATGATTTGTTTTTATTTTAGTGATATTTGGCATAAATACCACGGATGATATTTCGAAATTGTTATACGTAATTTCACGAGTCGTTAGGCAAGTGAAATTTGAGACAATTTTGAGATATCACGAGTGGCATTTATGCCAAATGTCACATACAAATCATGCTATATTTGTTTATACTACTACCCGCAATAGTTTTGTAATTTTCACCATAGTCTCTCCAACAGAGAGACTATGTTCAAATTAAACTGAAATACCACTGGTCTAAGCCAATCAAATTCCAGAAATTTCTCATGTAGTAGTATAACAAAGATAATATAATTCTAAGTTTTGTTACAAAGCCTTATGGAAGACAAGTGTTTCCTCACGAAAGAAGTGAAGGTTCTACTATTAACCAGAAGAGTTTGCTTCCCAGTTGTATTCTAGTAGTTAACAATTAACCGTTTTCAAGAGATCATTATAGGACCTGTCCTATTATGGCTCTTGCCGTTTTACAATACTATTTTTAAAAGCGTTGCAGTTCGCTTTTTCAAAGACCTGACTGAAAAGTACCTTGGGTCTTTGTGCATTTATGACCATTTATACCTGAAAATAACAAAACAGCTTGCTTCACTATGAAAATTGATTTGAAAAAGTTGGAAACAGCGTTTCCACGGTGGTCAGCAAGCAAATTTCCCTTCTCTGTTAGGAATTTTTTATCCCTACTTTTTATACATTTCTGAAATACGGCTTTTTGTCACTGGTTGTCCGTAAATAAATCTGAATGGAAAATTATAAGCCTGTTTGAACTGGGTACTTAAAACATCAAGCCTCGTACAGTTTTACCGCTAATAAAATCATTTTGTCAAGGGTTGTTATAACCTGTTATTATTAAGACCCTGTTTACATGGAGTGGGGGACCCCGGTCAAGTGGGATAGGTTTCTTTTGCTTTGTGTCCCCCAGAGCGTGAAAACAAAAGAAACCAACCCCACCAGCTAGACCGGGGTCCCCCACTCCATGTAAACAGGCCCTAAAAGTCCCTAAAGAACATATGTGGGGGAGGCGAAATGCATTGTAGTTAAAAGTATTTTAATACGTTATATAAACCATATATAAACCACCTTAAAAAGTGGTTTATATAAAATCTGCCAACCGAATTGGAACATCTATAGCTTTGATCTCATTGACATTGCAGTTGGAGTTTTGTCTGCTAAAACAAGCAAACAAAGCAGCTTTGGGTCCCCAGTCCCCACGGGTTTTTGAACACTCCCCAGATTTCTCTCACAATGTGAAATCAAGATGGCGGCCATCGCATCATTTCATTTGTGAATCCTTCAGCTCTTGGTTTCATCTTATTTTCCCTCGTGTTATTTGATTAAAACTTCAAGGTCTTGTTACTAAAGGTAAGGCAGTCTTACATACATAATGGGTACGTTAGTTGTGATAGTGAAATGCTGATTCGGTACTGATCACGAACACACTGATGACTTGAAATGAACTAGACCAAAGAATAGACGCTCATTTATAAACTGCGTGACCTCGGGCTTCCTTTGAGCAAATTTTCCATGTATAAAAGAGTTCACATTAGTAAGATGGTTTTATATTTTATGCTTTCAAGCATATTACGTTACTTTGTAGGGTAAGATACATTTTGATCGACATGCCATCAAAATATGAAAAGGATTTGTATAATAATTTGTGGTTGAGGAAAGTACGGCAATGTAAGTCGAACGCTTACTAAAAAGTGGAGGGCGATCAGAAAGACAACAAATTTACAGTACAGTATGTGGTCCTTCGTTCGCGTGTAAAAGTCATTAACTTGAATATCTTACCCGAATCTTCACGTAACGAGCTGAAATACTCCCAGAAGATAGCTTTTATATTCCTGTCGATAATCCTGAAGCTTCAAGTTCCAGACATAAATGTTTTGCTTGGAATTCGCAAAAAGGCGACCGTTTTCGATGGTCCTTGGTCCGGGAATCTGGTCCTTGGTCCGAGTCTCAGGTAAGCAGCACGATAAAAACGTAAAAATGTTATAGTTTCCACACGAAAACGTGATTTTCACAGTATTTCTCGAATTTTTTTTTTTCTTGATGCAATTAAGTTAAAGTTTTTTCGGAAGATGTTGTGAGTATAAAATAATCGGCTTTTCTTTCAAAGACTTCAGACAACAGTCTCCTCTAGTCTCCCACATGAGCGTTGACAAGCGGTTTTTAGCAAGGTCGATAATAATTACCAAAAACTCTATATGTATTCAAGGTATTGAAAAAAGAGAACTTGTCGACATGTATAGGGATGATTTTCAAAACATTCTTCAAAAACAAAGGTGGTCTCTTTTTACTTTGGGAAGTTTTATTCAACCAAGGTCATAGGTCGCGGATCAAGGACCCCTAAGCGAAATTTGGCGATATTTTTCAAGAGTCGCTAAAACAAAAAATTCAGAGTCTACAGCAATATGCTTTCAACAGCAGAAATAAGTTGATCTGGAAACCTGTTCTGCAAAAAGGCAAGTCTTCCCGTTGCGCTATTATTATTCGCAGGCTAAGTAAACATGACCACGTAATTTACGGTGCTGCAAAAATCCAAACTTCAAGGTAGACAAATTAACCTACCTGTCAACAAACTTTAATTTCGCATCTTCACCTGCAGCAAGAAAGCTGAATATGAAAGAATGGTAATCAGTAACTCACGATATCTTTCATTATTTAACGTATTTTTTTTCTTGACGAAATATTTTATCATTTTCGGAAAAGTCGTGGACCAACGGCATTGCGGACTTGCGCGGACCAAGGACACACATACTGTACCACTCAAAAGTAAGTTACCAGTCGCGTCTCTTTTCTTGCGTGACGAGAATCACGTAGCGCGAGAATTATTGATGCAGCAATTTTTGGCATAAATTGTTGATGACACATTCAGCGAGAAACCAACCAAAATTTTGTTGTAGCCTTACCTTAAAGACTGAGGTAAATGGGTGTTAGATGTTTGGTTAAGTTCCTTTCGAGAACCTTTCCTTTAACTTCTCAACACTGTTTAAGGTGGCCGACTGTTTAAGGTGGTGAGTTGCGTTTTTCAGAATGAAAGATTCAACCGATTTCTATGATTTTTGGCATCCTTAATAAACAATAATGGAACTTTAAGAAAATGTTATTTATTTTCTTGTAGGTATAAGAACCTTTGAGATATCGGCATATATTTAAAACCGCATTTTTACGAAAAATGTAAATAACTTCGAAATCCCACAACAGATTTTTCCCTAACTTCAGCAAATAAGCCTTAGAGCTCTCTAGTTTTACGTCTGCAACTTTGAAGGCAATTGTGACCATAGAACTCACTGCAAAAAATGCTGGTCAAATTTAACCTTAAAATGCTACGCTAACACATTTGTGAAAGTTGACACACAAATAGAGGAAGACTGCCAACACACTATCTCCTATCTGAAAGGATATTCCTACCTAAAGCTTTATTGCAAGAAACAGGGCAATCAGAAACTTAATTACGGCAAATACAGTTAACACTTTAAGAAGAACAATTTTGAGCTGAGTGCCTCACATCACATGTGCACGGGCAATTTACTGTTGGGGATAATGAGAACAATAGGATGATTGTCATATTTGTCTTCATCTTTATTCCCAAGTGGTAAACTTCCCGTGCGAATGTGATGGCAAGTCTAAAGAGCTTGAATAAATTACCAAATACAAGGGTTTTCATTGTAGCTGAAAAATGGATGGTTAGAAGTACTGAAGTTTGTGGCGTTATTTCTCTTCAAAACAGGAACCTTTGACGCTAAAAACTCTTGACAGTTTTTCGTAGATGCTATATTATACACTTAATGTCAGATCCCGAGGGAGACAGTTAGTTTTATTTTCCCAAGAGTCCTGATGTTTCCCGAGACGAAGTCGAGGGAAACATCAGGACTCGAGGGAAAACAAAACTAACTGGTTTCTCGAGGGACCTGACATTAAGTGTTTTGTTATATTCTAGACGTTCACTTCAATGTACTTCAACAGCAACAAAATAATGCGCTTAAGAGGAGTGAATCAAAACAGTACGACTCGGTACTTATAAGAACACAAATTTAATTCTCAAAACCACTGCATGAATGATTTAAAAAGTACTTTCCTTATATTATCTACATCTTCCTCCACTAGCTGCTGTTTCTCTTCTGGGATAACTTTGAAAATCGTTGCTTTTTAGCTTGAGGCTTCATGTTTGTGTTGTTGTGAATGTTGTTGTGTTCATTCACGTAACAGAAAACTGGCAGTGTTTTTCCCGCCTTCTGTCACGCCACTTTCCACCATGCTCTGATCACATGCTGTAATGTATCCCGAGCGGGGTACATTGCTTGATGTATCACGATCGGGATACATTTGATTTTAGTCAAGGCCACGTGACCAAGAATCAGCCAATGGCTGTCCCTGTTTAGTTGAGTGAAAGTCTAGGAATTTAACAATTTGCTTTGTTAAGATTTGTTTCCAAAAGAGAGGGACAAGTGCAACTTAAGTTTGATGAATAGAAGTTTTTTAATATTACTGCGCACTCGGCATAAAGTTGTTCTTCTTGTAGTGCTAACTATGTTCACTGTAGGTTTCTGATCACTGTTTCTGACAATAAAGCTTTAGGTAGGAATATCCTTTCAGATAGGAGATATAGTCTGTCGGCACTCTACCTCTATTCGTGCGTCAACTTTCACAACGATGTTTTAGCATAGTATTTGAAGGTTTAATTTGACCAGCATTTTGTGCAGCAAGTTCTACGGTCACGATTGCCTTCAAACTTGCAGATGTAAAACTAGAGAGCTCTGAGGCTTATTTGCTGAAGTTAGGGAAAAATCTGTCGTGGGATTTTGAAGTTATTTACATTTTTAGTAAAAAGGAGGTATTAAATATATGCTGGTATCTCAAAGGTTTTTATATCTACAAGAAAACAAATAGCATTTTCTTTAAGTTCTATCAATAATTATTTGGTATGCCAGAAATCATAGAAATCGGTTGAGTCTTTCATTCTGAAAAACGCAAACCAAAAACATAACCAGTATCCATATTAATAGGTTCGAACCACCTTATTGGAGTTTCTGACTTTTCTGATTTGTTAGCAATTGACATTCCACTCTACATTATTTTGATCATGATGTTTGGTTTACCAAAACATGAAAGCCGCTTCTAGTTTCTGTGATTTTTTGGAATGAACAAACCAACGTGAAAGGAATCAAATATACTGCAAATTGCTAGCGTTGAGTCTCTTAACAAAAAATGAAGCTCTTGTGATCACAGGCGGCCCAGACGTAGTATGTGTCACTGAATGAATATATTAATATCCACATGGACAAATTATTGCGATGAGTCGTCGAAACTCCCATGGACTAAAATAGTCTAAAAGTCAAAATATAACAAAACAAAGCTAAGATACCTTTAACTGAACGTATCCTTGTCTTTCCTGGCCGGTTTAAGCGGCATTTTGTTGAGTTTTGAAATTGTAGGTACTATCCACTAAAGAAGAATTAAAGGCTGGCTACAAAACAAACAGACCATCTCCACGCGCCTTCACACGAAGCGCTATAAATTCGAGAATAATCGACGAATCTGCTCCAAATAACCATCGGCTAATTTGCAGGTAACGTGTGCTCCTGCTTCTGGCTCGCTTGCTCCACAAAACCCATCGCAACTGCACAATAATTGCTCGCTCATCAACAACCACTGTTGACCTTTACGCTTCGATATGACCGCAAACGACCAGGTTTAATACGCGTCGTGACACGACGTGAATATTCAAGCTTAGCGACCGCGTTCGCGCAACAATGCAGCACTTGCTATGGGAGGGATGGTACTATTGCTTCTAGGTCAATCGACTGACCGAAGGTTAGCTGCGTTAGTTTTGACCAGAAAACAAAAGGCGATTGCGGGACCGTCCGTAAGTTTTCAACAGGGCAGCCCTGGTTTTCAAGTTCGAATTCTTCTAACGTTCGCTGTCTCAGCTGCTGTCACATTGTTCGTCCAGCCGCTTGCATAGGTTCTTGACTCTACCAGACTTATTTGCTTAGATTAACAACGTCTTACTCCATAATATGTTGTCCAAACTGGTGAAGGAGGACGAGAATTTTCCGCCCAGGAAAAAGGCAAAATCTGGCCCCCGCTATGCAGCTGAATAGAAGATACAGCTGAAGATATCGTAAAGTAAAATTTATGTGCGCGATATCTTTTTTTATTATTATTATTATTATTCTCAAAACTCAGGGGCACCCAACGATGATTTCCCCCTAAAGGCATTGAAAACACATTTAAGGCTGTCCAGAGTACTTTTGCATGCATTCTAAACAGCGCTTACATAAATTTAGTCAGGAGGGCTAAAAGCGAAGCTAATGATTTATAGTTTGCTCATACTAAATATAAAATATATCGTGTAATGCTAAGCGGAGAAGGCAACGAGACAGGGCCACCCAACGACTGTTTCCTCAAATACTTTCAATTGAAAACACTTCTGTAGCTATTCATAAAGTACTTTTAGCTCTATAGAAATGCATTCTAAGTGGCGCTATAAAATTTGCATCTCAGTGTTCGGCCATTCTAGAGGAACTTGAGTCTTTTCAAAATTACGAGGAATTCAGAATTATTTTCCCAAAAATTTTAGATGCAATTTAACGTATTACGAAGGAGATAATTTTTCAGATACCTTCTTTCATCACATTTTTGAATCCGAAAATTTTAGGATTCCATTTTACTCTCTACAAAAAATAGCCTAACCCGGTGAGTGAAATGTGAAAAATTAAAAGTTGGATGCCCTTGACCAGAACTGTGAAAAACAACAATAGGTCTAATTGCAGCACACTTTCTTGTACATTTCCTTGCCGTTGATTTGCATGACTTCAACGTGAAACGTCCAGAAAACTTCCTGGTTTTCACTTTTTATGGAGAAAATGTGGTATATGTTCTTGTTCACTTTTTCCACTGCTGCTCATTTTTTTTAGGTCCGCTATAAGATTCATATCTGTTCGGTGCTCCTTGGGCAAATTGGATCTTTTTAAAAATTACATGGGCTTCAATATTATTTTCCCGATTGATTGACCTGGAAGCAATAGTACCATCCCTCCCATAGCAAGTGCTGCATTGTTGCGCGAACGCGGTCGCTAAGCTTGAATATTCACGTCGCGTCACGACGCGTATTAAACCTGGTCGTTTGCGGTCATATCGAAGCGTAAAGGTCAACAGTGGTTGTTGATGAGCGAACAATTATTGTGCAGTTGCGATGGGTTTTGTGGAGCAAGCGAGCCAGAAGCAGGAGCACACGTTACCTGCAAATTAGCCGATGGTTATTTGGAGCAGATTCGTCGATTATTCTCGAATTTATAGCGCTTCGTGTGAAGGCGCGTGGAGATGGTCTGCTTGTTTTGTAGCCAGCCTTTAATTCTTCTTTAGTGGATAGTACCTACAATTTCAAAACTCAACAAAATGCCGCTTAAACCGGCCAGGAAAGACAAGGATACGTTCAGTTAAAGGTATCTTAGCTTTGTTTTGTTATATTTTGACTTTTAGACTATTTTAGTCCATGGGAGTTTCGACGACTCATCGCAATAATTTGTCCATGTGGATATTAATATATTCATTCAGTGACACATACTACGTCTGGGCCGCCTGTGTTGTGATGTGTGTAGTTGTAGTTCACACATTGTGGCAACTTTCGCTGACGAGATATCAACGGCATCTTTATTAAAAATTCAACTCGGCTTAAAATCATGAAAATGTTAGCTTAATTTGTTGTTTGTAGCTTTTCACGCCAGTTTCTTCTTGATTTATGAATCAAAATTGTCTTGAGTTTAGCAAATTACAGGGGCCAGAGAAGACAACAGTGCATTTGCTGAATAGCATTTTTTGTGTGACAGCAAATCAAAAATTTGCTCAGGTTCAAAATGTGTAATTTTTAAAAAACCTACTCCTTAAGTACTGTTTTTGCATACTACACATTATGAAAAGATTCAGTTTTCAGTGCGTCAATAAACTTATTGGCTTAAACTTTAAAAACAGCTCAACGAACTGTAAAGTTTTCAAATATCCAATATAGATTTCTTCCAGTAGAGTTCGCTGGAACATCCATTTGTCTAAAGGAAGTCAAAATCTATGACAGCGCTTTTGGAAGCCTTGCCAATCAGTCTAAAATTCATTTCAGCTTGAAGAGTTTAACAAAACCTGCAGGCAGTTACAAGTGAAGATAAATTTTGTGTCATCTCAAAGTTTTTAGTGGAAAAATGTAGTTTTCAAGGTGGTGCAGTGGTTTTAGAGTGACTTTTTTAAATGCATGTTTTGCACAAATACATAAATACTGATACTCCACAAAGTAAATTATACTCAACAGTCTTCAGGATGCATAAGTAAAAACTTGTACGCATGTTAGTTTTGGTAAAGCTTTACCACTGATTCTTGGAATCGCTCAAGAATTCTGGCCATGATACTTACAGTTTTTATGCCATGGTGCGCTGTGTTAATCGCATAGCGCACTACAGGAACAGTGGCGGATCCAGGCCTTGAGATAACGGGGGGGCCTGGTCTCGTAATACACACCCCCTGATTATAGAGAAACCTATGTATGTTTCTTTGGAGTCCTTATTAACCAGGTTCCTTTCTTGTTGCTGGAATAGCAGAAATTTAACTACAGCTGGGCCCCTTCACTTTTGTGAGAGAGGTCTGCCTTGTATGTGTGTGTGTGTTTTCTGCCCACAGGCAGATCCTTTTTATAGTTCTCAATCTAAGGCCTGCTGTTTGACCACATATGGGCCGCCATCTGTTGCTCTATCCAGCATTCCCACTCCGTGTCTTCTAGGTGGTCTCTCTTCCCATGCGTTGGGTTATGACCAAGCCAGGCTCTCTGTCCTCTGTAGAGGTGCCCAAATACCATAATTAGAGGAAGTTATCATGCTACCCTCTCCAGCCCCCCCTTTTTTAAATTAAAAAGTGATTGACTGTATTTATTGATCATGACTATTATACTTTATGTGGAGTCACTCAGTATGGTTTATTTTGCTGGAAGTTCAGATTTGTTTTTGATCTTCAGTTGCCCAACATACTCTACTTAACTGTACATTTCAATTTGTTATAAAAAAATTAATTCCATCTCCTGGTTGGTTGGTTGTTTTCTGGTACAAACAGGAAGTGAGAACTGTGACACTAGTCGTATTCTTCCTTGTTGCTATTGGTGATGGGTTTCGCTACATTAAATAACCTCCCCCCCTCTCGGTATGTCCCGCCCACCCAACTATCCTCAAGCTTGCTTTAAATAAATATCCCAAGGAGCTTAATAGAGTGCTGATTGATTGTAAGATAGGTTCCACTATACTGTATTGTCTGTATTTATGCGCTATGATGAGCCTTTATCGCCAATAATTATTGTAAGTGTGTGTTATTTTACAAAACACAGGGGACTCTCTGATCTGAATACAAAGTCAATGTTAGATTAACTGACTCCTGTTTTTAGGTGTGCTGTCAGATGGTGCGTGGTCAGAAACCACCTATTTCTTGAGCCGTTGTTCTTTACAATAATAATTATTTCTGATTTATTTTCCAAATATCCCTCTCAACTTTTAAACTATTTGTTACAGACCTTGTTTTCATTAGCTGGCCACAACGTTTGTTCAATGCCTTGCCGAAAAAAATACAAAGAATGTTACATTTGCCTAATAATGTTTGTGCTTCCTGTTAAAAGGTACCCTAACCATAACACATTAAAAGAGGAACAAGCCCAATGTCCTTTGAGTGCCAGCAGTGTGGCAAGTATTTTAGCCAAGCAAGACAGCTAAGGACTCATGAAAGAGTCCACACTGGGGAAAAGCCTTATGAATGTAAACAGTGTGGCAAGAGCTTTAGCACAGGTGGAGACCTAAGTAGTCATAATCGAGTTCACACTGGTGAGAAACCTTTTGACTGTAAACAGTGTGGCAAGTGTTTTAGTCAAGCAGGACACTTACGTCGTCATACGAGAGTTCACACTGGGGAAAAACCTTTTGAATGTAAACAGTGTGGGAAGTGCTTTAGCCGAGCAGAAGAACTAAAGAATCATGAAAGGGTTCACACTGGGGAAAAGCCTTTCGAATGTAAACAGTGTGGCAAGTATTTTAGTCAAGCAGGAAACCTAAGGAGTCATGAAAGAGTTCACACTGGGGAAAGGCCTTTTGAATGTAAACAGTGTGGCAAGTATTTTAGTCAAGCAGGACACTTAACTCGTCATAAGAGAGTTCATACTGGGGAAAAGCCTTTTGAATGTAACCAGTGCGGCAAATGTTTTAGCCAAACAGCCCACTTAAGGAATCATAAACGAGTTCACGCTGGTGAGAAACCTTATGAATGTAAACGGTGTGGCAAGTGCTTTAGCACAGCAAGAGACCTAAGGAGTCATGAAAGAGTTCACACTGGGGAAAAGCCTTTTGAATGTAAACAGTGTGGGAAGTGCTTTAGTCAAGCAAAAAACCTAAGGATGCATGAAAGAGTTCACACTGGGGAAAAGCCTTATGAATGTAAACAGTGTGGCAAGTTTTTTCACCAAGCAAACACGCTAAGGAATCATAAGAGAGTTCACACTGGGGAAAAGCCATTTGAATGTAAACAGTGTGGCAAATGTTTTAGCCAAACAGTTCACCTAAGGATTCATAAACGAGTTCACACTGGTGAGAAACCTTATGAATGTAAACAGTGTGGAAAGCGTTTTAGCCAATCATGGAACCTGAGGACACATAAACGAGTTCACACTGGTGAGAAACCTTACGAATGTAAACACTGTGGGAAGTCTTTTAACGAAGCAAGTAACCTGAGGAAGCATGAAAGAATCCACACTCTATTAAAGTCGCTTAAATTTTCCCAGAAAAACGAGATTCTGTCTAAACGTTTGGAATCATGTAAGCTGAAGAGAGCTTGGGGTAAAAAGGTTGATCTTAGGGCCACAGACTTTACAAACAACCTGGCAACACACAGAGAGACTGGAAAAAGTGGTGTAGCAGACCAGCAATCAGTCATTAATGAGAAACACAGCTGTTGGATTTGTCAAGAGGAGATGAGTAGTGAGGCATTTCTTCTTCAACACTATGAACATCATATGACCTATGTTTATGAAGACGATTCTTAAAGTTAAAATGCGTTTCAGTTCTTGTAAGTTCTTTTCGGTTCTTTGGCAAAAGTTTTCTAGTTTCAACTTGAAACGTTTGGTTTTGTTTAAAGTTTGTTACTTTCATACCTGGGATTCATTTCATGCATACAATTATCAGGAACTACAAGTATGAACGATAAAAGAACAGCTTATGTGTCTTAAACAAACTAAAACCCAGGTTTTAGCCTCACTTACAGAGGGTTATAAGTGGTTTGTCTTCTACATACCATTTACGGTAATTAATATAACAACTGAAGTGTTTCTGAACCCACAGCTGTAAGAACAAAATAAAAACAAGACTATAGCATATGGACGAAAGTGAAAAAAGCATTCCTTAAAAAAATCTCATTCCATGATTCGTAAAGCGAGAAGTGATTTAATAATGCATGCCTTTGGAGAACTTTCGTCGGTACTTACCGTATTTATTCGATTAACCGCCCTGGGCGCTTATTAAATTTTTGGACCTTGAGAGTTGGCACGTATTCGAGGTTGGCGCTTATTCGAGGCGGGGCGCTTATTAAATTTTCACCATTTTCAGCAAGTGTAGTATGTTTATTTTGCAACAAAACAATAAATGCTAAGAACAAAACGCGGAGAAGTAACAAAGCAAGGTTTCTGTAAAATACTCTGAAGTCCTCGGGGAAGTCACTTGATGGTATTGCTCGGGGAAGTCCTCGGGGAAGTCTCTTATTAGAATTTATTCACTCAAGTGGGTAGGGTGGCGGTGAGCACTTATTTGAGTTTGATTGGAAGGAGGAGGGGGTGGGCGCTTATTAACTTTTTCTGCCTTTAGGATGAGCGCTTATTCGAGGTGGGCGCTAATGTAAGGTTGCGCGCCTATTCGAATAAATACGGAAATTTTTGAAAGTTTCTTGGAAAATAGCGCGCGTAAGAAAAAGAAAAGCAAATTGCGCCATCATCACACTTAGTTATTGTAAAAAGGTCCCTGTGACTTGTCGGGAAAAGAAAGGCCGTACACAGCAAATAAACAGGTTTAATGTCCACAATCCTATCCACGAGTACATCTAGAAGTAATAGAAAACTGAACAAAAACAAAATTAAAACGTTCCCTCTCTTTGTCATCCTCGGAGGTTTGGCGACAATAGTTAAAACGAAGCGACAATAAGACATCATATAGCAGTCAAAAATTTTCTCAACGTTCTCGACAGGTATCTATTAAGTCGTACACTTTACAATAAAGCGCCCCATACCAAAGTCACTTGATGGTATTGCTTTGTGGTCGATGTAATAACTTCTAAAATCCAAGAAAAGAAAGCCAATTGTTAAATGTATCATTCTGGGCATGAATAGCTACTGGAAACACGCATAGAGAATTGCTCTAAAAATTAGAGGACTACACCTGCAGAAATCTCGAAAGGGAGAGGAAGCCCCCATAATACCCCGCCCAGGGACAGAGCAATGAAGGGCATTAGACAGCCTCTTTGAGGTAGCCTGTACTCTGTTAGCTTTCGACTATGTTTATAATAGATTTTGCAAGTGTAAAATATGTAATGAGGACGCGAGCGAATCGAGCGTGGAGCCCTCACCCCTTGCGCTCGCGGGCAATAAATCCCGTGCGGCGCTCGGCGACCTCTAAAGAGAAATAGAGGGTGTGTGATCAGGCATTTTCGAGGAGGCCAGGCTAAGGGGAACCAGGGGGGACTTTGAAACTCAATAAGGGGGATTAAATTCAGGTTTACTCTTCATTTTTAAGTTACTAGTACACCTTTTGCTGTTCATTACGAGAAAATACGCGTTCATTTGCGTGAAAAGGCGACCAACAGCGCGAAGATACATTCATTAGCGCGAAAAAGCGAACATTTGCGCGTAAATCAGTTTCAATAACGATTTTTACATTTTAATCAACATTCAATAACATTTTTGGGCATTCATTTGCGTCATTCGACATACAAAAGAGAAAAATATACTTTCATTAACGCCAACATTCGAGTCATTAACATTATCTTGAAAATCATTAGGGACAATAGACAAACATCTAAGTGCAAACGCTATTCATTAACATTTTTATGACACTGTTTGTAATTCAATAGCATTCATGGACAGCTTTAGAATGGATGAGACAAACATTAATGCGCTTGTACAATCAATTGAGCGTTCTTTACATTTAATATACAAAAATATATTTTCAATTAAACAATACCAATTTCCCCCCAAAATTGGCCTGAATTTGTTTAACGAATCACGCCGTACTTCGCCACTGTGTGTTCGTCGACGGCTGCGGCTATTCATTTACCCTAGACGGCCAGAAGTCATGGTGGGGCGCGACAGGGAGTGGAGGGCGTACCGCCAAGTGTGCGGCCAACGAGGACGAAACTTGACTATGACCATGGCAATATTAATTACCTATCATGTGTTTTTCTCGGGAGCTGCTGGAGTAATGAATACTGTGTCGGTTTTTCGGTGACTTTCTACCACGGGCGAGGAAAAAATGGATCCCGATAAGTCGGCAGTCTTTGGGTATGACGGGGTGCCTGGCAGTCACCTAGATTTGGCCATTCCCGCTCCATACGTACACAGCTTATGCGTCCCCCCTCGACATCAAACCTACCTCCCAAAATGTTTAAATAGCGAGGTTTTTAAGGGATATACATTTAACGGACGGAAATTCAGGCCAAATTTGTTTGAATTTCTATTGTTTGATTGAAAATCGATTTTTGTACATTAAATGTAAAGAACACTCAATTGATTGTACAAGCACATTAATGTTTGTCTTATCCATCCTAAGGTTGTCCAGGAATGCTATTGAATTGCAATCGGTGTCGTAAAAATGTTAATGAATAGTGTTTGCACTTTAATGTATGTCAGTTGTCCCTATTGACTTTCAAGATGGTATTAATGACTTTGATGTTGGCCTTAATGAAAGTATATTTCTCTCTTTTGTATGCCCAATGACGCATATGAATGCCCAAAAGTGTTATTGAATGTTGATTAAAATGCAAAAATCGTAATTGAATCTGATTTATGCGCAAATGTTCGTATTTTCGCGCTAATGAATGTATCTTCGCACTATTGGTCGCCGTTTCACGCAAAAGACTGCGTATTTTCTCGTAATGAACAGCAAAAGGTGTACTTGAACTTTACCTCACGGGCTCTCCACAGAGTGCGCGTGCTGCTGTTTCGTGAGCTTTTTCCCGACTCCCCCAAACGGAGAGCTTGCTTACAAGCAATATGGAAGGGGAGGAATTTCACTGGTTGAAATAAAATGAAAGGCCAAAGAAATCTGTCGTTTCGGACCTTAAGAAGGCCTTAAAAGTCTTAAAAGATACATTTTATGGCTGTGAGTCCAGGTTGATTTCCACTGACGCGTTTTTGGCTACGCACGTTAACGCACGTAAATTTCAATCACGTAAGTAATGTAGAGGCAACATATAAAGCGCTGAGATTAAACGTGAAGTTGAGCGAGGTTCAACTTTTACGCTTACGAGCGACTGTTCGTGCATTGCGTCTATTTTATTTGCCAACGTAAATTTTACACGTACGTAAAAATTACGCCGCAGTGGAAATCAACCCTAAGTCGATTTTTTGCGGGTTTATTCATATTGTTTTTTTAAAAAAGTGTATTTATTACAGTTTAATGGGGTGCAGAGTTTAAACTACAAGGTATGTAAAAGGGATACCAATTGTCAATAGAAAGTAATCGAAATGGGTACCTTTTCTGCAGGGCGGAGCCTAGAGGTGAAAAGATTTTCTTCAGTATATACCTCCCCTCGGGATTTGACCTTTTTGAAATCCAATAGACTGCGTAGTAAGCGTTTCCAATAAAGTTATTGCGCAAAAGTTGGAGGGGGAGCAAAAAAAAAATGGAAGGGGGAGGGAAGTTATACCAACTTTGACAACTTTCTCGGCGAACTCGGCAGGAAGGCTTGATCCGCAGGCTTGGATTCCAATAACTTCTTAGTGGAGAAGTCAAATTGGACTGTTCTTGTGCTGGATCAGACAGAAGCTTAAGTTGACCGTGTTATCAAAACCTTTCGCTACTTTTTTCACAAATGTCCAGTGCTGGCCACAAGATCCCTACTTTCCTTTTTCATCCTTAGTTCCACACTTCTCAGTGGTGTGGAAGTGTCGAAAAGTCTGACAAAGTAAGGATATTGTCGCACTTTTCCCACAAGCACTAACCCCTTGTAAATCTTTACTTAGTTCCACACTTCTCAGAGGTGTGGAAGTGTGGAAAAGTCTGACAAAGTAAGGATATAGTCTCACTTTTCCCCCTGTTAAGAACCCCTTGTCATTCTTTACTTAGTTCTACACTTCTCAGAGGTGTGGAAGTGTGGAAAAGTCCGACAAAGTAAGGATAATGTCACACTTTTCCCCAGTCATGAACCCTTTGTCATTCTTTACTTAGTTCCACACTTCTCAGAGGTGTGGAAGTGTGGAAAAGTCCGACAAAGTAAGGATATTGTCGCACTTTTCCCCCTGTTAAGAACCCCTTGTCATTCTTTACTTAGTTCTACATTTCTCAGAGGTGTGGAAGTGTGGAAAAGTCTGACAAAGTCAGGATAATGTCACACTTTTCCCCTGGTCATACGAAACCACTGTCATTCTTTACTCAGTTCTACACTTCTCAGAGGTGTGGAGGTGTGGAAAAGTCTGAGAAAGTAAGGATATTGTCGCACTTTTCCCCCTGTTAAGAACCCCTTGTCATTCTTTACTTAGTTCTACACTTCTCAGAGGTGTGGAAGTGTGGAAAAGTCTGACAAAGTCAGGATAATGTCACACTTTCCCCTGGTCATACGAAACCACTGTCATTCTTTACTTAGTTCTACACTTCTCAGAGGTGTGGAAGTATGAAATAGTCTGACAGAGTCAGGATATTGTCGCACTTTCCCCCCAGTCACGAATCCCTTGACATTCTTTCCTTAGTTACACTCCTATGTATGAAATGAGAATAAAGCGCAGTGGGAGTATTTGTTGGTTTTATTCCTGCAACTCGTTTTACATCTTTTTAAATGCTATTTTAAGTTTAGACAACAATTCTATGACTAGAAGATATTAGCCTTGTTTCACTGCTATCTGTTTGAATACCCGACCATAAAACAAGCCTACGTTTTCTCTGTCACGAAGTCCCCGTCAGTCCTTTATCTTCGTTTTTTTATTTATTTATTTTTCAAGGGAAACCTCAACAACGTCATCTCATCTATGGATTTTTATGTTTGAAATTTTTCATCTTAATGTGCCATATATGAGACGTCTTATTCTGGGTTTTTCTCCTTCCTATAAATCTATTCGGCTGACTCAATGTCGTACCCGATTCAAACCTTTTGGGTATAAAACGTCTTGGTTTAGGAATTTCCATATCATTTAAATGTGAATGCCACATTATAACGCAAATACAATACACAAAGAACCTTAACCCCAGGAGCTTTTAATTGGGTACAACAGTCAGGTCTCTTAAGATCGTGACAACGCTAAAAATAGGCAGTAAAGAATGCAGAGTATGTGCGTTCTATCTTCCTCGCTTTAAGATCAACTCGATACAGTTTATAAATGCTCAAATCAATTCTTCTTGTTCTATTCCTTCATCACGTTCATGACCTAAATTGGTCTAAAAATATACAGCATTCTGTATAAAGTAATAATTGTGACTTATCGGCCTAGAGTAGCTACCTGCAGATCTCTCTGCGGAAAAGGGGGATCACTGTTTACTTGCGTGTTATAGGGTTGGCAATATTTATGTTATCTCTGCGGCACGTGACAATACTAAAATATTTGCATGGTCCACCCTCCTCTTCGTCTTTAGAGAGTCACCCTTAGGTGAATTCTTTTTCGATGTTTCTTGGCCTCGAGCCGCTCGCCTCCGAGCGTGGTGTTGCTTCTTTTTCATAATTTATGTCCAGCATTTACATAACCTTAGAGAAGAGGAAAAACTGCGAAACAGTGGATAGATGGCGTGATCTAACAATTATCAAATTTGAACCCGTACTGATAAGGATGAAAGCTTGGTTGGAGATCGGATTTCTTAACTTGAAGTTTCTTTCAACAGCTGGCATTGAAACAATGGTTATATCTGCTATTCAAAATAAAAATGGTTCTAAAGGAAAAATGTAAAAAACCATACAGAAATAAAACCAAGTGCTCATAAAGCGCACTGAGCTTCTCGTGACTCAGGGAAAGTGCAACATTAAACTCAACTTGTCACACTATTCTACACTTCCACACCTCCGAGAAGTGTGGAACTAAGTAAAGAATGACAAGGGGTTCTTAACAGGGGGAAAAGTGCGACAATATCCTTACTTTGTCAGACTATTCCACAGTTCCAGACCTCTGAGAAGTGTGGAACAAGGTGAAGAATGACAAGGGGTTCATGACTGGGGGAAAAGCGCGGCAGTATCCTTAGTTTGTCACACTATTCCACACTTCCACACCTCTGGGAAGTGTAGAACTAAGTAAAGAATGACAAGGGGTTCTTAACAGGGGGAACTGTGCGACAATATCCTTACTTTGTCAGACTTTTCCACACTTCCACACCTCTGAGAAGCGTAGAACTAAGTAAAGAATGACAGTGGTTTCGTATGACCAGGGGAAAAGTGTTACATTATCCTGACTTTGTCAGACTTTTCCACACTTCCACACCTCTGAGAAGTGTAGAACAAAGTAAAGGATGACAAGGGGTTCATGACTGGGGGAAAGTGAGACAATATCCTTACTTTCTCAGACTTTTCCACACTTCCACACCTCTGGGAAGTGTAGAACTAAGTAAAGAATGACAAAGGGTTGATGACTGGGGGAAAGTGAGACAATATCCTTACTTTGTCAGACTTTTCCACACTTCCACACCTCTGGGAAGTGTGGAACTAAGTAAAGAATGACAAAGGGTTCATGACTGGGGGAGAGTGAGACAATATCCTTACTTTGTCGGACTTTTCCACACTTCCACACCTCTGAGAAGTGTGGAACTAAGTAAAGAATGACAAAGGGTTCATGAGTGGGGGAAAGTGAGACAATATCCTTACTTTGTCAGACTTTTCCACACTTCCACACCTCTGGGAAGTGTAGAACTAAGTAAAGAATGACAAAGGGTTGATGACTGGGGGAAAGTGAGACAATATCCTTACTTTGTCGGACTTTTCCACACTTCCACACCTCTGAGAAGTGTGGAACTAAGTAAAGAATGACAAAGGGTTCATGAGTGGGGGAAAGTGAGACAATATCCTTACTTTGTCAGACTTTTCCACACTTCCACACCTCTGGGAAGTGTAGAACTAAGTAAAGAATGACAAAGGGTTGATGACTGGGGGAAAGTGAGACAATATCCTTACTTTGTCAGACTTTTCCACACTTCCACACCTCTGGGAAGTGTGGAACTAAGTAAAGAATGACAAAGGGTTCATGACTGGGGGAGAGTAAGACAATATCCTTACTTTGTCGGACTTTTCCACACTTCCACACCTCTGAGAAGTGTGGAACTAAGTAAAGAATGACAAAGGGTTCATGACTGGGGGAAAGTGAGACAATATCCTTACTTTGTCAGACTTTTCCACACTTCCACACCTCTGGGAAGTGTAGAACTAAGTAAAGAATGACA
The DNA here is from genome assembly GCA_942486035.1 of Porites lobata. NCBI lineage: Eukaryota > Metazoa > Cnidaria > Anthozoa > Scleractinia > Poritidae > Porites > Porites lobata. Next base: position 756,308 of record CALNXK010000066.1, read on the forward strand.
AAGGGTTCATGGGTGGGGGAAAGTGAGACAATATCCTTACTTTGTCGGACTTTTCCACACTTCCACACCTCTGGGAAGTGTGGAACTAAATAAAGAATGACAAAGGGTTGATGACTGGGGGAAAGTGAGACAATATCCTTACTTTGTCGGACTTTTCCACACTTCGACACCTCTGAGAAGTGTGGAACTAAGTAAGAAGTGAAGAAACTCTGGATTTCATGGCCAGGGCTGGACATGGCTCCTTTTTTTCTTTCATCAATCTACGGTTGACCTTTGAAAACGACGATGATTATAGTCAAACGACTTTTACCAGTTATCTGTGATTTTCCACATTTTGTTTAAAAAAACCCTTGTCATTTAACCCCGCAATATACTTAGGTCTATTTACCATTTAGTCGCGCAAAAAAAATTGGGATCAAATTTGGACATTGGAAAAGATATTGAATAATTGAAAATAAGTCACTTGAATGAGATAAAAAATCCTTGCAGAGAAAGAAGAACTATAGAAAAACTAGCAAGCATTTATGAAATGTAATCCATATACCTAATAGAGTATAAAGGCGAGCTTTATCCTCTCTAGACTGCAAAACAGTCGGTTTTTTTCTGAGAATCAGTAAAGTAAAGCGTGGCGTAAGAGTCTTTAGCGTCTCTCCTTAGTCTCGCTCTCTGTTTTCAGCCTCGTTCCAGACATTTTGTTTGAAACATTTTGCTCACGCGTACTTGAACTGTTTGACTGTTTTGCAGTCTATATTCTCTCTTGGGAAGATAGATTATCCGAGAGTCCAGCCAAGCTCTTCGAATAACCATTCAGATCTAGCTTTTCTTACTTTACGCTAGATTTTACGTCGTGCGTTTCATTTTTGAGAATCCAAGTCTATGTAAGCTGGTTTTGTTTGCGGCAGTTAATACAGTAACCCCCCCCCCCTCACCAAGAACGTGGATTTTTCCAAGTGAGTCTCCTTTTAAACATTTTCTTATATAAATGGCGTTAGCAACAGTTTAGACTATTTATGATCAACGTCTGTTGAACCGAAAGACTCGCCTGCGTAGCGCAAGCGTTTCCGTTTGGCTTCGGAGCAAAAAGAGACTATGGAAGGGGATTTTCGGTTTTGATGGCGCGAGAAATTAAACGAGAACCAAAAAATAAAATGTTTTACTTGTGCCATTTTTCGCGCGGTTTTTGACTCTTGGTCCTCGTTCTTTAATGCTCCTAAACCGCATAGAAACGCTTGCTACGCAGGCTACCGAAGGACCTATTCCTTTCCCATATTGTTCTCAAATATCACTTGGAGAATTATCTCAGAGCCAATCAGCGCTAGTTTTTGGGACAGTAACTCGTGACGAACCCATAAGAACGGTTGCGGGGGAGGCTAAATACACTGTAGCTAAAAGTATTTAGTGGTTCAGCTTTTTTCTCATATAAAATCTGCAAACCAAATTGTAAGAACAATAGCTTTGATCTCATTGACGGCATTGGCATTTCTCTCCAAAGAAAAACTTGGGTCCCCAGTCCGCACGGGTTTTTTAACTCACCCCAGGTTTCTCTCATAATGCGTAATCAAGATGGCGGCCATCAATTTGTGAATCCTTCAGCTCTTGGTTTCATCTTATTTTCCCTCGTGTTATTTGATTAAAACGGCAAATTCTTGTTACCAAAGGTAAGGGAATCTGACATACATAATGGGTACTTTAGTTGTGATAGTGATATGCTGATTCGGTACTGATCACGAACACACTGACGACTGAACTAGACCAGAGACTGGACGTACATTTATAAACTGTGTGACCTCGGGCTTCCTTTGAGCAAATTTTCCAGGTATAAAAGAGTTCAAATGAGTAAGATGGTTTAATATTTTATGCTTTCAAGCATGTTACGTTGCTTGGTAGGGAAAGATACATTTTGATCGACATGCCATCAAAATATGAAAAGGATATACATGTATAATTATGGTTGAGGAAAGGACATACATACATTTATTATTACTCCCTAAAAGCGCTTTTCAGCACCAATATTACAAGACAAAAAAGTAAAAAAGAATAATAATCGTCCACTTTAATAAATGTAGCGAATGTATAATAATTAATATATTAACATGATTTGCTTAAATATTCTCTAAAAATACATTGTTTAAAATTGTCATAGCTAGTTAACGTCCTTAGGTTCTTGCTTAATCCGTTCCAGATTTTAACCCATATATAGGCAAAACGATGCTGACCAGTTGCCAAGCGACAACAGGGAATATTAAGGTTGTTTACGCATCGTGTTACCCTAAAGGATGGCAATGTAACTCGAATGCTGACTAAAGGAGTGGAAGGCGAGTGGCAAGACAACAAATTTACAGTACCAATCAAAAGGAACTTACCAGTCGCATCTCATTTCCTGTGTGACGAGAATTGCATAGCACGAGAATCATTGATGCAGCAATTTTTGGCATAGATTGTTGATGACACATTCAGCGAGAAATTAACCAAAATTTTCTCTTAGTGTTACCTCAAAGACTGAGGTAAAAAAGGTTTAGATTTTTGGTTAAGTTTCTTTCAAGAAGATTTCTTTTAAGTTGTCAATCACACTGCACACTGTTTAATTGGAGTTTCTGACTTTTTGGATTTGTTAGTGATTGACATTCTACTCTACATTTGATCATGATGTTTGGTTTGAAATGCCAAAACCTGAAAGCCGCTTCTAGTTTCTTTGATTTTTTGGAATGAACAAACCAACATGAAAAGAATCAAATATACTGCAAATTGCTAGCAATGAGTCTCTCAACAAAAAAAAATGTCAGCTCTTGTGATGTGTTGTAGTTCATGTGTAGTGGCAACTTTCACAGATGAGATATCAACAGCATCTTTATTAAAAATTCAACTTGGCTTACAATCACGAAATAATGTTAGCTTAATTTGTTCTTTATAGCTTTTAACATCAGTTTCTTCTTGATTTATGAAAGAAAATTGTCTTGAATTTAACAAATTACAGCGGCCAAAGAAGACAACAGTTCATTCGCTGAAAAGCATTTTTTGCGTAACAGCAAATCACAAATCTGCACAGTGTCAATACATGTGTAATTTAAAAACCTACTCCTTAAGTACTGTTTTTGTATACTAAACATTATGACAACATTCAGTTTTTAGTGCTTCGATAAACTTACTAGTTTAAACTTTATAAACAGCTCAATGAACTGTATGGTTTTCAAATATCCAATATAGATTTCTTCTGGTAGAGTTCACTGGAACATCCGTTTGTCTAAAGGAAGTCAAAAGCTGTGACAGTGCTTTTGGAAGCCATGCCAATCGGTCTACGATTCATTTCAGCTTGAAGCATTTAGCAAAACCTGCAGGCAGTTACAAGTGAAGCTAAATTTTGTATCATCCCAAAGTGTTTGGAAAAAAATGTAGTTTTCAAGGTTGTGCAGTGGTTTTAAAGTGACTTTTTATAAAAGCATGTTTTGCACAAATATGTAAATACCAATCTTCTACAAAGTGAATTATATGCAACAGTCTGCAGGATGCATAGGTAAGAATTTGTATGCGTGTTAGTCCTGGTAAAGCTTTACCACTCATTCTTGTAATCGGTTAAGAATTTTGGCCATGATACTTACAGTTTTTAGACCATGGTGCGTTACGTGAATCGCATAGCACACTACAGGAATTACGTAGCATGTGAAGCACGCGAAGAGAATCATGTAGCCCACGATGTTATTCGCATCTTTCTTTTGAGCTGTACTGTAACCCGTATATTTGACAAAACAGTGTAGATGATATAGGCAAGATGACAAAAGTGTCAGAAAATGTTGATCAAAATAGAGTGGCAAGATTAAAACAGTCTACCAGTTAAAGCATTTTGCAAAACTCTCACTTCCCTGAAATTAGATAGTGAGGATCTCCATTATTAAAAGAGTTATAAACTAAAATGTAATCTTTGATATAATTTAACTATGAAACTTTGTTTGATCTATCAAAATCATGTTGACTTTAATAAATTGTCAAACAACTCTATGTGCTTTACAAAACTGCATTGCTGATACGGGTTTCACTGTTTATTATGATGGGAGCCTGCGTAATACACACCCCCTAATTATACAGAAACCTATGTATGTTTCTTTGGAGTCCTTATTAACCAGGTTCTTTTCTAGTTGCTGGAATAGCAGAAATTTAACTACAGCTGGGCCCCTTTCCACAGCCCACAGGCAGATCCTTCCTTATAGTTCTCAAGCTAAGGCCTGCCGTTTGACCACATAAGGGCTGCCATCCGCCACTCTATCCAGCATTCCCACTCCAAGTCTTCTAGGTGATCTCTCTTCCCATGCCTTGGGGTATGACCAAGCCAGGCTCTCTGTCCTCTGTAGAGGTCCTCAAATACCATAATTAGAGGAAGTTATCATGCTACCCTCTCCAGCCCCACCCCCTTTTTTAAATTAAAAAGTGATTGACTGTATTTATTGATCATGACTACAAAAATTTATGTGGAGTCATTCAGTATGGTTTATTCAAGTGGTGGAAGTTCAGATTTTTTTTGATCTTCAGTTGCACAACATCCCACTTTATGTGTGTAAACATTGCTACTTAACTGTACATTTTAATTTGTTATAAAAAAATTAATTCCATCTCCTGGTTGGTTGGTTGTTTCCTGGTACAAACAGGAAGTCAGAACTGTGACACTAGTCCTATTCTTCTTCCTGCTAGGTGTGAGTTATTTTACAAAACACAGGGGACTCTCTGATCTGAATACAAAGTCAATGTTACATTAACTGACTCCTGTTTTTAGGTGTGCAGTCAGATGGTGCATGGTCAGAAACCACCTTTTTCTTCAGCAGTTGTTCTTTACAATAATAATTATTTCTAATTTATTTTCCAAATATCCCTCTCAACTTTTAAACTATTTGTTACAGACCTTGTTTTCACTAGCTGGCCTCAAAGTCTGTTCAATGTATTGCCCAATAAAATACAAAGAATGTTACATTTACCTAATAATGTTTGTGCTTCCTGTTAAAAGGTGCCCTAACCATAACACATTAAAAGAGGAACAAGCCCAATGTCCTTTGAGTGCCAGCAGTGTGGCAAGTATTTTAGCCAAGCAAGACAGCTAAGGACTCATGAAAGAGTCCACAATGGGGAAAAGCCTTTTGAATGTAAACAGTGTGGCAAGCGTTTTAGTCAAGCAGGAAACCTAAGGAGTCATGAAAGAGTTCACACTGGGGAAAAGCCTTTTGAATGTAAACAGTGTGGCAAGTGTTTTAGTAAAGCAGGACACTTAAGTCGTCATAAGAGAGTTCATACTGGGGAAAAGCCTTTTGAATGTAAGCAGTGTGGCAAATGTTTTAGCCAAACAGTTCACTTAAAGATTCATAATCGAGTTCACAGTGGTGAGAAACCTTATGAATGTAAACAGTGTGACAAGTGCTTTAGCACAGCAGGAGAACTAAGGCGTCATGAAAGAGTTCACACTGGGAGAAAGCCTTTTGAATGTAAAGAGTGTGGCAAGTGCTTTAGAGAAGCAGGACACTTAAGTTGTCACAAGAGAATTCACACTGGAGACAAGCCTTTTGAATGTAAACAGTGTGGCAAGAGATTTAGCACAGGTGGAGAGCTAAGTAGTCATAATCGAGTTCACAGTGGTGAGAAACCTTTTGAATGTAAACAGTGTGGCAAGTGCTTTGGCACAGCAGGAAAACTAAGGAGTCATGAAAGACTTCACACTGGTGAAAAGCCTTTTGAATGTAAACAGTGTGGCAAGTGTTTTAGTCAAGGAGGACACTTACGTCGTCATAAGAGAGTTCACACTGGGGAAAAACCTTTTGAATGTAAACAGTGTGGGAAGTGCGTTAGCACAGCAGGAGAACTAAAGAATCATGAAAGGGTTCACACTGGGGAAAAGCCTTTTGAATGTAAACAGTGTGGCAAGTGTTTTAGTCAAGCAGGAAACCTAAGGACTCATGAAAGAGTTCACACTGGGGAAAAGCCTTTTGAATGTAAAGAGTGTGGCAAGTGCTTCAGTGTAGCAGGACACTTAACTCGTCATAAGAGAGTTCATACTGGGGAAAAGCCTTTTGAATGTAAAAAGTGCGGCAAATGTTTTAGCCAAACAGTGCACTTAAGGACTCATAATCGAGTTCACACTTGTGAGAAACCTTAGTTGTGTAAAATTTACGTTCGCAAATAAAATGGAGACAAAGCATCAACAGTCGCTCGTAAGCGTAAAAGTTGAACCTCGCTCAACTTCACGTTTAATCTCAGCACTTTATATCATGCCTCTACATTATTTACGTGATTGAAATTTACGTGCGTTAAAGTGCGTAGCCAAAAACGCGTCAGTGGAAATCAACCTGCATTCAGAGCGATAAATTGCATCTCTAAGTCCTTTAAGGCCTTTTTAACAACTTTTTAACCAGTGAAATTCCTCCCCTTTCTTATTGCTTGTAAGCAAGCTGTCCGTTTGGGGGAGTCGGGAAAGGTCACGAAACAGCAGCACGCGCACTCTGTGGAGAGCCTGAGGTGAAGGTGAAGTACTAGTAACTTAATAATGAAGTGTAAACCTGAATTTAATCCACCTTATTGAGTTTCAAAGTCCCCCTGGTTCCCCTTAGCTTGGCCTCCTCGAAATAGCCTGATCACACACCCTCTATTTCTATTTAGAGGTCGCCGAGCGCCACACGGGCTTTATTGACCGCGAGCGCAAGGGGTGAGGGCTCCGCGCTCGATTCGCTCGCGTCCTCGCTACATATTTTACATTTACATATTTTACACTTGCAAAATCTATCATAAACACAGTGGAAAGCTGACAGAGTACAGGCTGTGTACAGGCTACCTCAAAGGGGCTGTCTAATTCCTTTCATTACTCTGTCCCTTGGCGGGGTATTATGGGGCCTTCCTGTCCGTTTCGAGATTTCTGCAGGTGTAGTCCTCTAATTTTTAGAGCAATTCAATTATGCAATTATGCGCGTTCTTAGTAGCTATTCTTGCCTAAAGGGATACACTTATCAACTGGCTTTCTTGTCTTGGATTTTTAGAAGTTATTAAATCGGCCATAAAGTAATACCATCAAGTGACTTTAGTATGGGGTGTTTTATTGTAAAGTTTACGACTTAACAGACACCTGTTGAGAACGTTGAGATAATTCCTGACTACTATACGATGTGTTTTGTTGTGGTCTCGTTTAAACTATTTTCGTCAAAACCTCGAGGTTGACAAAGATACGGAACCTTTTCATTTTGTTTCTGTTCAGTTTTCTATTACTTCTTGCATGCACTCGTGGATAGGATAGTGGACATTAAACCTGTTTATTTGCTGTGTACGGCCTTTCTTTCCCGACGAGTCACAGGGGCCTTTTTACAATAACTAAGTGTTTTCTCGCGGCGCGCTGCTTGGTCGACAGTTTATAGAATATACTGGATGCTAAGCGCGCTGTGATTGGTCGTTGCCCATGATCTATTAGACTACAGACACACGGATGACTTCATGGGAAACTTGTTAGACAGGAGCTGTTTAAAAGAAGGGAAAAAGGAAATGACATGATGATGGCGCAATTTGTTTTTCTTTTTCTTACGCGCGCCATTTTCCAAGAAACTTTCAAAAAAATTTCCGTATTTATTCGAATAAGCGCCCAACCTCAAATTAGCGCCCACCTTGAATAAGCGCTCGTCCTAAAGGCAGAAAAAGTTAATAAGTGCCCACCCCCTCCTCCTCCCAATCAAACTCATATAAGCGCTCACCGCCACCCCACCCACTTGAGTGAATAAATTCTAACGAGAGACTTCCCCGAGGACGGAGTTTTCTTCAGAGTATTTTACAGAAACCTTGCTTTGTTACCCCTCCGCGTTTTGTTATTAGCATTTATTGTTTTGTTGCAAAATAAACATACTACGATTGCTGAAAATGGTGAAAATTTAATAAGCGCCCAGCCTCGAATAAGCGCCCACCACGAATACGAGGCCACTCTCAAGGTCCAAAAATAGTACGCGCCCAGGGCGGTTCATCGAATAAATACGGTAAGTACCGACGAAGGTTCTCCAAAGGCGTGCATTTATCACTTCTCGCTTTACGAATCATGGAATGAGATTTTTTAAAGGAATCCTTTTTTCACTTTCGTCCATATGCTATAGTCTTGTTTTTATTATGTTCTTACAGCTGTGGGCTCAGAAACACTTCAGTTGCTATATTAATTACCGTAAATGGTATGTAGAAGACAAACCACTTATAACCCGCTGTAAGTGAGGCTAAAACCTGGGTTTTATTTTTTATGGAATAATTAACACAGAAGCTGTTCTTTCATCGTTCATACTTGTAGTTCCTGATAATTGTACGCATGGAATGAATCGCAGGTATAAAAGTAACAAACTTTAAAAAAAAAACTTTTCAAGTTGAAACTAGAAAAATTTTGCCCAAGAACCGAAAAGAACTTACAAGAACTGAAACGCATTTTAACTTTAAGAATCGTCGATACAAACATAGGTCATATGATGTTCATAGTGTTGAAGAAGAAGAGCCTCACAACTCATCTCCTCTTGACAAATCCAACAGCTGTGTTTCTCATTAATGACTGATTGCGGGTCTGCGACACCACTGTTTCCAGTCTCTCTGTGTGTTGCCAGGTTGTTTGTAAAGTCTGTGGCCCTCAAGATCAACGTTTTTACCCCCAGCTCTCTTCAGCTTACATGATTCCAAACGTTTAGACAGAATCTCGTTTTTCTGGGAAAATTTAAGCGACTTTAATAGAGTGTGGATTCTTTCATGCTTCCTCAGGCTACTTGCTTCGTTAAAAGACTTCCCACAGTGTTTACATTCGTAAGGTTTCTCACCAGTGTGAACTCGTTTATGTGTCCTCAGGTTCCATGATTGGCTAAAACGCTTTCCACACTGTTTACATTCATAAGGTTTCTCACCAGTGTAAACTCGTTTATGAATCCTTAGGTGAACTGTTTGGCTAAAACATCTGCCACACTGTTTACATTTAAAAGGCTTTTCCCCAGTGTGAACTCTCTTATGATTCCTTAGCGTGTTTGCTTCGTGAAAAAACTTGCCACACACGGCAGTGGAGATCAACTCACGTCGATTTCGTGCGGGTTTATTGATATTAAAAAAACAGTGTATTTATTACAGTTTAGTGGGTTGCAGGGTTCTAAACTACAAGGTATGTAAAAGGGATACCAATTGTCAATGGAAAGTAATCGAAATGGGTACCTTTTCTGCAGGGCAGAGGCTCCCGGTGAAAAAATTTTCTTGAGTAATGATACCTCCCGTCGGGATTTGACCTTTTTGAAATCCAATACCCTACGTAGTAAGCGTTTCAAATCGAGTTATTGCGCGAAAGCTGGAGCGAGACCAAAAAAAAATGGAAGGGGTGGGGGGGGGGGAAGTTATACCAACTTTGACAACTTTCTCGGCGAACTCGGCGGGAAGGCTTGCTCCGTAGGCTAGAATTCCAATAACTTCTTATTAGACAAGTCAAATTGGACCGTTCTTGTGCTGGATCAGACAGAAGCTTAAGTTTACCATGTTATCACAACCTTTCGCCACTTTTTTCTTCCATTAATCTACGGTTGACCTTTGAAAACGAAGATGATTATAGTCAAACGACTTTTACCAGTTATCTATGATTTTTCACGTTTTGTTTAAAAAACCCTTGTTATTTAACCAGTATACTGATGGGCTTATAGGTCTATTCACCATTTAATTGCGGAAAAAATAATTGGGATCAAATTTGGGCATTGGAAAAGATATTGAATAATTGAAAATAAGTCACTTGAATGAGATATAAAAATCCTTGCAGACAAAGAAGAACTATAGAAAAAGTAGCAAGCATTTATGAAAAATAATCCGTTTACCCAAGAGAGTATAAAAGCGAGTTTTATCCTCTCTTGGGAAGTTAGATTATCCGAAAGTCCAGCCAAGCTCCTCGAATAACCATTCAGAGCTAGCTTTTCTTACTTTACGCTAGATTTTACTTCGTGTCTATCAGGGGCACCCAACGAATGATTTCGGTAAAATATCTGTTCGGATGTAAGGTCGCCTAAATTTTTCGGAAAATTTCTCCTTCGGATGTAAGGTCGCCTAAATTTTTCGCAAATTTTCTCCTCTAGGGAAAGAACACGTTGTCTTGATTTTCGGAAGAAAAAAAATTGCCCTAGAATTTTCGTAATTTAGGTGGTCGAGGAAAAGTTGTCCTAGACTTTTCGTAAATATATAGTCAACAGAAAGTTACCCTAGAATTTTCGTCCGAGTTACAACTCGCATTAATTTTCGGACGTCGTCCGAAAGTTAGGGATGTATATCGCATGGGTGCAGAAAATCGAGAAATAAGGGGCTTTACCACTCACTCGGACCCATCCAGAGCTAAATCTGCCCCTACGTTAAGAGTTTTCATATACGGCCCGGTAATAAAACTAACTTTTGCGGTCCGGTTTGTTGCCATCAGGTGACATAATGAGTAATCTTCATGGAATACCCTATAAGGAGAACATAAAATGGTGCACCCGATTATCAAAAAAGCCATTTATAAGGGAAATCCCTGTAGTCTGTCTGTCTGTCTCTCGGTAGTTTATTGCTAAAGGATTTCCATCACAACAGAATTTTCTGGCCTTTCGAAGTCTCCCCATTTTACTGTGGAATACTGGCTCCGCTTTATGTCCTCTCATCTGCTCGATTTCCATTCAGTAATGAAATAGTTTCAGTTTCTGTTTTTTTGCAACACGCTTATTTAATATCCATGAAAGGCATCATTTTCAACCTGGGTCGTACATTTTATCTTAATTGAAATTGATTATGGCCCTCAAGGATCCCCTGCTATTGATATAAAAAAAGAGAATGATATGGTTGTTTTAGTACATGTAGTTGCAGCATTAAACTTTTTAGGCAAATAGAACCTGCTTTGAGTCTACTTGGTTGTCCAAATTTTGTCACAAAAGCAAATTAAACATACAGTTTATAAAGGAAATGGATTCACTTGTTTGTGTTGTATGTGTGTCCCTAATCTGAGTCATAACAGCCTTTTTAAAGACCGCTACAACCAGCGGGGGGTGGGGGGCGAGGGGGAGGAGGAGGGGGTACTGGTAGTCCGGATTTCAAGTGACAGGGATGATCAAATGGGGACAAAAATAAAAAGAAAAAAATCCCTGGACCAAAATTTAACCCCCAAAAAAGGAAAAAAATCCCATCCCGGGATACGCAGAAACTATCAGGAATCTTCAGATTGTTCTGAATACCCAAAAGAATTCCCTATTCAAATCAAGGTACCAAAAAAAATACTTGCTAAAATTTTCCTCTCAAAATTTCAAACCCAAACAATCCTTCGATCATTCCGGTCATATGAAATCTGAGTACCCCTTAGGGCCGCTACATACATCATTTATCAGGTATCAGGAGGTATATGCTCGGTAAATCTTACGATTTAAAAGAAAAAGACGCGATTAAGTAATAAGACTGAGAAGTAAATTAATAGGAAAATGTTTATTTTGCATTTTTACAATTGCAGATAACTATGTCACAAAATCAATCATTTGTAGTGGACATCTTTTTAGCGGGCGTTAACTAAATGTTGATGTGCTGTTAACTAAACTGTTTCTTGTTCACGGCTTGAAGCTTAACCTCCTCCCTGTGTTTCGATAGCTGAGCATGATGGGAAAATGAAACAAAACGGGGGAGACTGGAGCTAGGGGTTGGTTCTCTCGTCTAGCATATGGATTCTAGTGCATTGATCGACAACACCAATATTGCCAGAATCGTACATACCGCAACGGTCCCTTTAAAATAAAACAAACAGGGCCCAGTTGCTCGAAGCAAGGTTAGCGTTAACCAGCGTGTAATACCATGACAACGTATTGGTTTTGATACTGCTTAACCAATGGTTAAAGCTAACCATGCTTTGAGCAACTCAGCCCAGGGCCTTAATCCCTCAACTTCATTTGACTATGCCTTACGAATGTCTTTATTTTTGTAGTTTTTGTTAGGAAGTTCAATCCTTGACAAATCACAAAATATAATCCTCCTCTTCACAGCTCCTTTCTGCCACATTTTGTTCCATTGAGTTTTCACAGGGGCCCCACTCACATATTTCAATGACGGGGGGGGGTCCGACAGGGGTTCATATTTTATACCCAAAAAAATCCCAACTTTAGAATTTGTCTACCCACAAAATCCCTACTTTTTTTAGCATACCCAAAAAAAATCCCTCAGTGTTTTTGCATCAGCAAATTTTATCATTTATCTTCTGAAAAGCTAAAACATGCCAACTTCAACTTTGGTTCTGGTCAAAAACAAAACTGTACAAAAACAAATACAAAAAGCTCGCATGGCTGTCACAGTGTCTCTTCATCCAGTAATTACTTTTCACATCGATTAAAATCTCAGAAATATCCCGTAATACCACACAAGCAGTAAATTGCGCTTATGTTATTGTTGATTTAAGCTGATGAAAAATACAATACCCAAAAAAATCCCAGCGTCTTTCATAGACCCAAAAAAATCCTTTTGGCCAAAATGTCAGACCCAAAAAAATCCTTCGCACTCTCCCCCCCCCCCCGTCATTAAAATATGTGAGTGGGGTCCCTGGGAAGCGTTTGCTCTTTCTGTTCTATTTCATCTTCCCTCCGCTGTCACCGCTCTTCTCTTCACTTTTCACTTCTGCTTCAGTTTGTTCCATTGAGTTTTCACAAATTTGTGCATTCAGTTCTATTTCATCTGCCCTGCCATTACTCTTCTCTTCACTTTTCGTTTCTGGTTCATTCTGTTTCATGGAGTTTTCATAAATTTGGCTTCTCGGTTCTATTTCATCTTCCCTGTCACCGTTCTTTTCTTCACTTTTCATTTCTGCTTCATTCTGTTCCACTGAGTTTTCACAAACTTGATCTTTTAGTTCTATGTCATCTTCGCTTCCACCGATCTTTTCTATGCTTTTCACTTCTACTTCATTCTGTTCCATGGAGTTTTCACAAATTTGTGCGTTCAGTTCTACTTCATCTTCCCTGCCAATACTCTTCTCTTCACGTTTCATTTCTGGTTCATTGTGTTCCATGGAGTTTTCGCAAATTTGTGCTTTCAGTTCTACGTCATCCTCCCTGTCACTACTCTTCTCTTCACTTTTCATTTCTGGTTCATTTTGTTCCATGGAGTTTTCACAAATTTAGCTTCTCAGTTCTATTTTATCTTCCCTGTCACCGCTCTTCTCTTCACTTTTCATTTCTGCTTCATTCTGTTCCATCGAGTTTTTCACAAATTTGTGCTTTCAGTTCTATTTCATCTTTCCTGCCACTACTCTTCTTTTCACGTTTCATTTCTGGTTCATTGTGTTCCATGGAGTTTTCACAAATTTGGCTTCTCAGTTCTATTTCATCATTCCTGCCACTACTCTTCTCATCACTTCTTATTTCTGCCTCATTCTGTTACATCGAGTTTTCACAAATGTGCTTTCAGTTCTATTTCATCTTCCCTGCTACTACTCTTCTCTTCACTTTTCATTTCTTCTTCATTCAGTTCCATGGAGTTTTCACAAATTTGTGCTTTCAATTCTATGTCATCTTCCCTGCCTGTACTCTTTTCTTCACTTTTTATTTCCGCTTCATTCTGTTCCATGGAGTTTTCACAAATTTGTGCTTTCAGTTCTATTTCATCTTCCCTGCCACTACTCTTCTCTTCACGTTTCATTTCTGGTTCATTCTGTTTCATGGAGTTTTCACAAATTTGGCTTCTCAGTTCTATTTCATCTTCCCTGTCACCGCTCTTCTCTTCACTTTTCATTTCTGCTTCATTCTGTTCCACCGAGTTTTCGCAAACTTGATCTTTTAGTTCTCTGTCATCTTCCCTACCACCGCTCTTTTCTACGCTAAAACAAGCAGGGTTTTTATCCCTCGACTTCATTTGACCAAGCCTTATGAATGTCTTTATTTTCGTTATGAAGTTCAATCCTTGACAAATCACAAACTTGTCGGTGTTCTTGTCCACTTCACTATTGCATTTGGGAGCATGGACGCAGCTTTGCATCATGTCAGTTGTTTTTCTTAGTAGATATTTCGTCCAGAATAGCGTGCTTTATTTCCTTGCGGAAGGAAATTACTTCATTATGGGAGAATTCTGGATTCCATGACGACCATTGTAAGTTTCTGTTGACAAAGTCAAGGAACTTTTCAAAACATTTCATAATGTACAAACCACAGTCTGTGTTGTTTGGTTGTGGTGGAGTCGTTGGATACCTGATCTGTTTTACCTCTAGCGTTTTGTTTGCACGTTGTGGTAATTTTGCTGACCACACGTCTTGGAGGTCCCTTGTTATCTTTAGTTCAACAGATCTGTGTTCCTTGTTAAGCGAATCCAGTATCATCAGGGAAATGTGTGGATGAGTCCTGACTATTACAAGAGTCCAATGGTGACCACGGCATATGGGAATCACTAGATATTTCTTGGAGAAAATGTCAGTATTTTTTGTCCACTTGAATATCGTCTTTGGATTGAACTGCGTTAATTTAATATAAAAGCAAGAATTGTAAATATATAGAGAGTCCTTCAAATTGTCTCGTAGCCGATTTTCCGCGGCATGAAGTAAATAAAAATCGAGGACGTTGTCTTTTATTTCTTGACCTTTCTCGAGGCATGCTGTGAATGAGCTCTGTATATCGATATTTCCAAATCTGTTCTGATACGATGACAGAGTTGACACAGGAAGGATGAGGACGTCTTGACTTTCGGTGGGTATTCGTTCATTGACATTTAGTATAAGGGCTTCAAAAGTCAAATCGTCAATGTTTAAGTCCCTTTCAGAGGTAGTTGTTTCCACGAAAGATCTTAGGTGATAAAGAAGAGCATTAAAATTGCTGAATTTTAGCACTACGGAAGAACCATTTTCATCCACCATCCCGCAGGAATTTCTGGCATGCGAATCTATTGCGTACCATGTAGCATAACTCTGTGCACAAGCAATAGTGAAGTCTAAAATTCGCAGCAACAAGCCAATAGCTCGTTCTCTTTGACACTTTTCAAAGATGTCTTCTAATCTGGCGAATCCATCGTCATCTGGGGAATTGACGATTTTATCAATTGGCCCGCCTAGAATTTCTCTCTCTGTAAAAAACTGAAAATCAAAGCACTGCAAGTCCTTGGGAAGTTCATCAAGCGCGAGCTTGAGCGGACCACCAGTGGATTTTCCAAGATAACACAACTGATTAAAATGAATCCTATCACCTGTGAGTAAGACTTCATCAAGGTCACTTGGTCTCCAAAACTCTACGGGTTTTATAGTACCATACAACAAGGAGGTAAGCGCTATTGATGAGCATTGCTGCCCAGGACACTGGAAGTCTTCATGCCAGGACTGGTGGAATGATCCAGTACACACCTGAAATGGGCCTTCATCTCCTTTTCCCTTTACATCCCAAAACCCGCGACTGCTACTTGCTGATGACTCAACCTTATCTCCACGAACATCCCTAGCTGATTTGTTCTCTTTTTCTACCATGAAATTTACACTTTCTTTTGAATTCTTTCTTTCTTCTTTCCTTCTAACTTTCTTCTTTCGTTGCCCGTCATCTAATTCGCAATCTCCATCTACTCCTATTTTGTCATTTAACTGTTGCGTCTTTCCAAATTTCAGCTGGAGAGAGGTTTCATTTCCAGCCTTTCGTTTGCGATGAACGTATGATGGCGATTCTTCCAGGTCACTTCCACTGTCACTACCACTCTGACAAAGGTTCTGGAGGGTTTTTCTGAATTTTTTACCGTCATTTTTGGTGGACGATTTTGTCTTTCTCTTGGTAGTTCGAGAAGACTTTCCAACACTTGCTTTAGAAGCACTTGCTTTCACTACATTTGATTGCTTCGGCCGTTTCCTCTGCTGAACCTCGACTTCACATTCATCTTTGGTTTTGTGTTTACGAACTCTTCCTCTCTTTGAGACAGTTTGGAATTGAACGGGTTCTCGGAAAGCAGAACTAGGAATCCACATGTCATGTTCAGAACCATAACCACGAAAACGCACTTTGTACTCCTCAGAGTGATACTGCCGATTTAGACGAACATCAATGATTTCTTCAACTTCATAAAATTTGTTGACGTCCGCATCATCGGGAATCTCCTCTAATCCTACCTCGCTACACTCATCATTTGCAAGAATCGATTCCAGGTCAAGTTGGCTGCGTTCAGATAAGTGGGCTCGGTCATCACTGCCGTTCTCGAGCACGACTTCCATAACAACGTGGCTGACTGGTATCCATCGGGAGACAAAAACAGTACTCACAAATCTATACTTGTTGCTTTCTACGTCTCTGTATATTATGCCTCTGATCATGTGCTTGCGTTTGGAACTTGTGCTGACCAACTCTCTTCCATCTTCAGATATGATCGACAAAATATGAAGAATGAAGTAGCCATTACCATCCCTAATTGCCACGTCTCTGAACTGAATTACGTCATGAGATGGGTCAATGGGTACCAGAGAAGTGTGGAGAGAATCAGCAACCCAGTGTCTGCGGCTTCTTTCTTTTGAGATAAACTCTCTTGGAATCAACAACTTCAAAGCCCTCTTAATATGGATTAGAGAACCATCCTTCTCGATGTACCATTTTGATTTTCTGCTATTAGATGTTTCAGAATTGCGTCCGTCGTCTTCATCTGATTCTACTATGTCGGTCGTGGAGAAATTCATTTCCTGGTCATCGTAGATTTCGTCAAGTTGTGTAGAATGCTTTAAAAAGTCGCGTTCCTCACTTTCCTCAAGTAGGTTTTCCATGGCTACCTCATTTGCTACGCTGTTTAGGAAATTCACATCTTCGACAAATTTCAACTTATTATAAGATGGTGGTTGATCTGATACGATAACTGTTCCTGCCGGTTTTGTAAAAGTGTAAGGCAAGTCCCAAAAATCATTTACTGACAACGTACTCTCAAACTCTTGCGGCAGATATTTTTGCACGAACTCCTGGGCCTGATGTACATCAGCCCTGTGCATTGAACGTTGTCTGAGTAAAAACTCCTTGTAGGTACATGGGTACTTATACGGAGTGTCGTTCCTTTGCTGGGCTTGGAAGTGGGACAATTTCCTGTTGCTTGTTGCAGGCATTTTTACTCCTTCATATGTTGATAACTCGGACAGGGCTTCTGTGACGAACGATAGATCTTTGGTCTTGTTGATCATATCAGCATAAGTGGGTGACGTGTCTAGAGACTGGATTTGATTGGTTTTCCCCTGCAGCTGTCCAATGATCTTCTCTGTAGCAATTGTTCCGGACCTTTGTGGCGAATATACGTCAGGCCCCAAATGCTTGAAATGTAAATACATTGCCAAGGAGTGTAGGGTGCCAGCAGAGAAGAGTAGTTCTGATGTCGTGTAAGCTCCGTATGTGATAAAATTTCCTCGCCTTTCCTTGATTTTAGCTGCATTTGTTTGAGAATGGAGTCTCATTTTCTTAATCTCTAGGTATCTCTTCCAGAGTCGTAAGATGGTAATTCCAGTGGAAAGAGCCTTTTGGATATCTTCTGGAGACCCGTAGCTTGCATTGAAGAAAGGTTCAGTTAGGAAGTGTACAGCAGTAATAAAGAGGCAAGTTCCCTCCGACCCCTTGACGTATTTGTGTAGCATTTCGGCAACCTTGAGAGTGAAGATTCTATTAGCTGTGTCTGGTCGCTGATCAAAGAAACTTATAAGGAGAAGGTCGTTGGCTGAAAATGGTAAACTTTGACCTATCTGGCTACATACGCGCATGAGCTCACGAAGGTGACTGATTGTGGCTACAACACTTCCTCGTGAATCTTTGTAGAATGTGAGGTTTCGAGTGTTATATTTAAGTACACGCAGAAATGTTCTTCTCAAATGGTCGTAATCACCGTAGGCTATTGCTGGGAGTTTCCAAAAATAAGGCGAAAGAAATTTTTCTTCTGGAACTCCCAGGCCTAAGTATTTTATACCTTCAGCAACTGCAGATTTTGTCGGTGTCATGAGCTGAACCGATGCTGAGAGGGAAAAACCGGCTGAGTCGACAGAGTGACCAATAAGGTTAACATTGTTTGCTGCACAGACTTCTCTTACTTTACTCCATATTTTCAGAAGATGGGGGCCACTGTATCCTTTGTTTGGTGTTGGCCACATAAGGTATACAAGAGGCAGAGATTTTCCTCCGGACATGTTGCACAAGTTGTGTATAGCAACTTGGAAAGCTAGCTGCTTGCTGGAAATAATTTCTTCCGTCATCCTCTTCAGGGCTGCAAAGTCATCTTTGTCACCTTCAAAGAAAAGGTTATTACTTATTAATGCAAAAGCATGTCAGTTTTATTTAAAAAGATTTAAAAATTTGTTTGCTATTTGCAGACAACAACTTTGAAAATACAGTACCCAAACACAGGTATCAAAAATTCCTCCGCACAACTGGATCTAAAAATGAAGCTTACTACGTAATTACCTTTTGTCTCATCTTTCTTTGGTATTCTAAGAAGCTCATTGTCCCACTTGTCAACATCAGCATTCCAGCATTTACCAATTAACACGACTTCCCCGTCTTCATTTTGAAAGGGCTGAAGAAACCTGTAAAAAAGAGAAACAGTAACTTATCAGTTTTACGAATACTTTAAAAAATGTGGTCATGTTGTACACATTGACTTAAGTACATAATAGTATTGCTTCATACTACGGAGAGATACATGTACAGCTTCTTAAATAACAAAATATATAACTGCATTTACTACTTAAGCATATTGCCTTTGCCCTAAAAATGGGGAGTCATTTGTGCTCAAAGGTGCAAGACGTGGGTACGAAATCCGAATAAGATTTTTAGAGCAACGTCATTATTTTGTGATTTCGTCACGCTGTGTTTCAAACCCCTTAATATGAACAAATTCGGAAGAACAGCAGGGAAAAAACAAGGCAAAGTCATTGATCCTTGAGTTAAATTTTACCATCCCTGCATAGAGATACATTAGCATAGTTACTCATTGAATGAGACAATGCAATTTAAGCCTATACTTTATATTGATCGATGATTGTTATCTAATCCAGTACGTGATGAAAATCATATTCACGTTTCACCCTGTTAAGGTTTTTAAACCTAGAGATCCCATTATATGATTAAGCTATTCAAATCACGGTAAAAAAAATAAAGGAAATGTACCGGAGTGCACGTGCTTCGTCACTAGCTTCGATCACTGGCGCACCATTGTAAAGAGAAGCTGCTTGTTGTATAATATCAACGTTAAAGCCTGGCTGGAGTTTTTTTTTGAGCATGTAATTGTCACAGGTAGTGCTACATGGAAGGCCAAAGACACTCTGAAAAAAGAAGAAGAAAAAGAATAATATATGACTGTTTCATGCAAATTCTGCAAATTCTGCAAATTCGTACATCTTTTAACAGGAAACCCGCACCACTCTCCGTGGAGTGTTCGTTTTGGTTCAAAAACACTTTTGAGCTCTTCTCTTTAAAATTGTTAATTCATTCATTCACAATCAAATGTCAGGTAAAAGCTGGAATTAACGGTTCAGCGACGGGTATAGACGCAGCGAAGTACTGATAACTGAGACGGGTTTCCCTACCAAATAAATTTGTTTCGATTATATCCATCAGGCCCCAGTTGTTCAAAAGGTGGATAGCACTATCCGGTGAATAAATCTCTATCCAGTGGATAGTGCAATTGGTTAGTGATTTATCCGCTGGATAGCGCTATCCAACGTTTGAACAACCGGGGCCAGGGACTTAAATTAAGGATGTGCAACGTCAGCTTAATATGCGATTGGGTGAAATTCTGTACAGAACTAACATACTTACACTCATTAAATCGAAGTTTGTCTCTCCAAGTCTTGTTTTGTGCAATTTGGCAATCATCTTTATAAGTGGAACGTACTTGTGGTTGACATTTCCTTTTAATTTTCCCACAAGGTTGGTTAGAACTGTGACTTGTATTGGTTTCTTTGTGTCTATGTCCTCTCTAAACAGTGCAAGAAGGTCGACAATTAACTTTTCTTGATAATCATGCTTACAGCTGTTATGTAGCATTTCCTCCCAGCTGAGCTCGTCTCGTTTTGGATTTATCTTTACGATCGTTTCCTCCAACTTCTTTTTCTGCGAGGTAAGAAGATTCAGTTTTTCCTTTACCTCTGTCTGCGTTGCGTAATCTAAGCGAAAACCTCTTTTTCCAACTCTTCCTTCTTCCTCCACTTTCAGTTTTGCTTGAGACCTTTTTTTTTGCAGATCGATCAGGTAATGCCTGAGTTTGTAGCAGTTATCACAGGTGAACGGATGGTTGATATTTCCACTTGGTTTACCTAAACATAGAGGATCTAGGCTCTTGATTGCTGCATTGATGAAAATGCTTTTTCCATCCAGATAAACTTTTTTGTTAACTGTTATATATGCTGCCCTACTTGATCTGCTGTTCCTCAACTGTTCCGCTTCCTCAGGATGCCTTTCTTTCCATCCCGCCCAGTTGACACACTTTTCATGTCCAGCTTGGGAAAAGCAGTGGAATTTTCCCTGGCTTCTTTGTCGAATAAACAAGCTCTTGGCTGTCATACGTCTTATGCCTGCACTGTCTTTGAGGGATTCTACTATTTCTTGGTTTTCAAAGAAGCCAAGACAATTTGTAACCTTAGTATTGGGTTCATCCACTTTCAGGGCCTGGAAAATCGTTTTCTGGCGTGTTTCTTTGCCACTGGGGCTTGATTGTGCTGTTGTAACAGTTGTGGAAGAGCCACTGAAGTACGCTAACGCTGATTGGTGCAGCTGGGATTTATGATGCACTATGGTCTGAGAGATTCCATCTAGATCTCCACTACACGATAATTTCGAAAACACGCCTTGTCTTGTACATTTATCTTGGTACAGAGGGCACACCACACACTGTATTGAGAATCGGTTTCTACTCCTCACAGAGTTGTGACATGTACTACTGAACTGTGGCAGGACATCACCAGGAAACGTTAAGCTATTAAAATCTTTCGCCGCAGCACAGCATACTGCGATTGGTGGGAAGGCCTTGATTAAAAATGCTCTCAGGCAGTTCGTTAACTGACTTGTTGTAGGGGCTGAGGACTTGTATATCATCATTCGTTTTTCACTATTCACACGCGGCAGTGGTTTGGGAACGGAAAAAAACAAATACTGTTCAAAGTTCTGACACTGGAACTCCTGAGGTGATAGATCTCTGATATTTGCATTGTTCCATATTCTGCTAGTCAGCAGTGCCTTGTTGCAAAACATATCCTTAGCACTGGCAATAGTGTAGGGTTGTTTTAGGATGTTCTTGATATCTTCAGGGTCCCTGCTGTCATTACAGTAAATTTTAGTAGCATACATGGTCCGATAGGTGTTTTCAACATCTGTACCATTTGATTCATACGGGTCAACCCATTCTGTTTCATCTCTCAAGCTATAATCCTCCTCTTCACAGGTCCTTTCTGCCACATTTTGTTCCATTGAGTTTTCACACGTTTGCTCTTTCTGTTCTATTTCATCTTCCCTGCCACCGCTCTTCTCTTTACTTTTTATTTCTGCTTCATTCTGTTCCATCGAGTTTTCACAAATTTGTGCTTTCAGTTCCATTTCATCTTCCCTGCCACTACTCTTCTTTTCACGTTTCATTTCTGGTTCATTCTGTTCCATGGGGTTTTGACAAATTTGGCTTCTCAGTTCTATTTCATCTTCCCTGCCAGTACTCTCCTCTTCACTTTTTATTTCTGCTTCATTCTGTTCCATGGAGTTTTCATAAATTTTGCTTCTCAGTTCTATTTCATCTTCCCTGTCACCGCTCTTCTCTTCACTTTTTATTTCTGCTTCATTCTGTTCCATGGAGTTTTCATAAATTTGTGCTTTCAGTTCTATTTCATCTTCCCTGCCAGTACTCTTCTCTTCACTTTTCGTTTCTGGTTCATTCTGTTCTATGGAGTTTTCACAAATTTGGCTTCTCAGTTCTATTTCATCTTCCCTGTCACCGCTCTTCTCTTCACTTTTCATTTCTGCTTCATTCAGTTCCATGGAGTTTTCAAAAATTTGTGCTTTCAGTTCTATTCCATCTTCCCTGCCAATACTCTTCTCTTCACTTTTCGTTTCTGTTTCATTCTGTTCCATCGAGTTTTCACAAATTTGTGCCTTCAGTTCCATTTCATCTTCCCTACCACTACTCTTCTCTTCACTTTTCATTTCTGGTTCATTCTGTTTCATGGAGTTTTCACAAATTTGGCTTCTCAGTTCTATTTTATCTTCCCTGTCACCGCTCTTCTCTTCACTTTTCATTTCTGCTTCATTCTGTTTTAATGAGTTTTCGCAAACTTGACCTTTTAGTTCTATGTCATCTTCCCTACCACCGTTCTTTTCTACGCTTTTCACTTCTTCTTCATTCTGTTCCATGGAGTTTTCACAAATTTGTGCTTTCAGTTCTACTTCATCTTCCCTGCCAATACTCTTCTCTTCACGTTTCATTTCTGGTTCATTCTGTTTCATGGAGTTTTCACAAATTTGTGCTTTCAGTTCTCCGTCATCTTCCCTGTCACTACTCTTCTCTTCACTTTTCATTTCTGGTTCATTTTGTTCCATGGCGTTTTCACAAATTTGGCTTCTCAGTTCTATTTTATCTTCCCTGTCACCGCTCTTCTCTTCACTTTTCATTTCTGCTTCATTCTGTTCCACTGAGTTTTCACAAACTTGAGCATTTAGTTCTATGTCAACGTCACTGCCATCGCTCTTTTCTACGTTTTTCACTTCTGCTTCATTCTGTTCCATACAGTTTTCACAAATTTGTCCTTTCATTTCTATTTCATCTTCCTTGCCACCGTTCTTTTCTTTACTTTTCAGTTTTGCTTCATTCTGTTCCATTGAGTTTTCACAAGTTTGTTCTTTCTGTTCTATTTCATTTCCCCTGCTTCCGCCCTTCTCTTCACTTTTCATGATTTCCGTTGCATTCTGTTCCTCTTGGTGTTCACTTCTCTGTTTTTCCAGTTCTGGTTTATCCTTTTTGTTACTTTCCATCTCTTCACATGTTATTTGCAACGCGTTTTCGCAAGTTTGTTTCAATTTCCTATCATCTTCCCTGCTTCCTTCTTTCTGTTTATCTGTCATTCCTGGTGCCTTAAGATCTATTCTGTTTTTCCCGGGATCGTCCTTCTGTGCATCTGTCCCGATCCTTTTTAACTCCGTCGTAGCATTGCCTGATGTCTGTGATTTTTCCCTTTTTTTCAGTCCTCTTATTTGTTTCTTCGATTTAAGATTGATTGACATGAAGTTTGGGTGTTTTCCAAAGACATAGCGACCTAGTGTTTCGAAAAAATGTCTCTTCTCCACTGTGTTATCCTGAACTTTAAAGTAGTCGACGGCATCGCTAAAAAGGTTGTCTTTGGCAACGTAACAGGATTTGTCTGTCTCCTGATAACTTCTGCACATCCACTCACTTATAGCTTCTGGGGAGAAGGGGAGTCCTGTTTCTTCTCCTAAAAAGTAAATTAAAGTAATAATTAATTCTTAAAGCTTCAATTTATTTTAACCTGCGCGAGGACTCAGAATATACTTCAACAACCATTAGAATCGAAAGAGTGTTTACTGAGCATTTTCTGTATATACGAGGATAAAAAATATAGGATAGATGCTATAAAAGACCCGAGTGAACAAATTAATGTCATAACACATTTACATGGCTATCAAGCACAAAAGTCGTGAGGAATTGCTTAACTGGATTATGACAAGAGTACATTCTGAAATGAAAGAGTCACTGTTGTCATGAATAATATTTTTTATTATTAAAGTTTTATATTTTATTATTTTGTGTGTAACAGCCATTCCCTCTTGCATAAAGTCAAAAATCTCTGTTGTGTTAAATCACATACAGTCCGATTCTCATAACATAACAAAGGCATTTTCTATTAGACACCTGATTAGAGACTACTAGTTATTTTGTGCCTTATTTTACGTTGTTATTACCTTCCCCGAGCCCAAGACCTTTTTCCAGTAGTTGTGTCATGACTTCACAAATGAAGTCTGCAAGATGAAAATCAAAATAAATCTGTTGAGACACTGATTACATGCGGTCATTGAAATTTAAAAGCCACTGCTGATTAACATATTCGTTATTGAATTTGCTTGAAATTAGGATCTTGAATAATTTGTGTAATTATCCGGGAAGTGACTATAAAATTTTGTCCAAATCTATAGCTACCCTATTTCAGCTATTTGCGTGCGTGGGATTCGCGCGTGGACCCATTGCACACGAATATGGTGTCTGGACACGTGGCCTATCGGTTGGGCCTTAGCTGAGGTTCGAAGTTCAAATTTCGCCGCCGTGTTACAATCTTCATGTGCTTTTTTCTTTCGCTTCTTACTATATTTTAATGTGCCTTTAACGAGATTTATTCCTTATGCCACTTATTGTACAGCTGCTCACGAAATCTCCTTTAATAATATTTTTGTTCATTTAAAGTTGTCCAGCGGAAAAACGTTATGACTAAAGTTGTTCTCAATTCTTGCCCTAAAATTTAGAGGAGCGACATTTCTTGGCTCGGCGAATAATTCAGTTGTTATATAGTTAATAGGTAAATATCCTCCAGTTCCACCCGCACTGAGGTGAATAGCTGTTTTAGTATATACCAAGCCAGTGGAATACCGAAACAAATAATGAATTCTTATTTTTAAAAGGAGGATCGAAAAATTCTTTCTAGACTCCACTATAAAGCAAAACTCTACATGAACAGGGATTTCGGGTCTGCTTCACAGACGTCATTAATCGACGTTAGATTCAGTCTGTGACCCAGAAATCTGTTCCTCAACCGTTGTCGTCAAATCGAAAGCAAAGGGAGGATAAAACAAATCGTTGTTGGTAGTATTGAACAAATTCTACAATTTTGAAAGAGGCAGTTTTAATCAGCAGTTTCACTTCACTTTATACTGACACACTTAATTTGAAGCTATTTGAACTCAGTGTTGAACTGAATAGCATTTGTAATCACTTCAAATTGAGTACAATTTTTTGATAGTAAACAAAATATTTTAATGAACTGCTTTTGGGCAATTTATTTGCGATACTTCTTAAGAGCGGCTTTCTGTAAATATCGACCCACGGTCGGCACAAGTTGAAAATTTGATTTCGCTCATTTTTGGCTAATCGATGACCCTTAATGTAACTTTTCCCAACTAACGCGCTCTTTTGTTAAAATTCGAGAATAATTATTAATTTTGACCGTTCCCAGCTGAAAATCCACTTCCGGTAACGCGACATTGACTCCTACTTCAAACTACAACGATTTGGCAGTCTTTGAAGATCACGAAAAGTTTTATGACCCTTTCTTCCATATAAAACGATACATTTGTGAAAGCTGGAATATTTTTGTGGCCAAAAGGAGTAATGTTACAAATTGGGGGCCAAAGGGGGCCGGGCTAACAATTAGGGCCTGTTTACATAGACGAGGGGAACCCCAGGTAGGCATGGTAACCCACTTAAGTGGGGTAACCCGCCTGTCCATATAATCTCTCATTTTAATTTGATCACGTTTACATGATAGGTGGGGTGACCCTTCAGAGCGGATGGCCCGATCTGCCACACCGGGCAACCCTCTCAGCTGAGGTCAAATTTTGCCATGTCAACGTTTCAAGGTGAGGTAACCCAGGCTAGTTGGGGTCGGATTCGTAATACATCAAATTCGCGCAAAATTCACTTTGGCGCCGGGTGTCTTCACATAATTGTTATAGGTAACAATAGAAAGCCACAACACTGAAGGTTGCAGCAAGAGCAGCAAGTGAGCATAGACGTAGTTTGCCAGCATTTTTCTTGTTTACGTGCTTAGCGACCATTCAACCATTCAATAATCTTGAGGATGGTGGGGGTTGTAAGATTGCATGTAAAGGAGGGTTATTTTTTTACCCCACCTTAGCAGGTTACCTCACCTACCTGGGTTCCCCCACCTTTATGTTAAAAGGCCCTAAGTCTCAGGAACCGTGAAACTCGTAATAAAAGGTATACCAAACCCGGGACTAGCTGTGATACTACTTCCATCTTTAAAAACGTCAGCATAGCAGCCAAAGGAGCCATTATATCGGTGTATAACGAATATTACATTGCGGTTGTTTCATGCGTCTCGTTTTGTAACTTTATTTGCGTTCGTTTTTGTCACCATCTCTAAATTTCAATCATGTTCAAAACACCCCTACTAACAAAATATTTCTTAAGGTCTTTAGAATGATATTCAGCAATAAAAGCAAAGTGTGACCAGGAGCCGATTTCTAGGCTCCTGGTGTGGCAACATAGGCATAAGTGAATGCAAAGTTTTGCGGTATGTAATCTGTCAGAAATCTGTTTGAGTGGTCAAAGTTGGGGCTGATGGGCTTCTTTATCATGACGACGCCATTATTGTAAGGGACCAGGCCATAATTATTGTTGACCCTTGCTTTTTTTGGTATTTTCTGTAATTTTCCACAGCATTATTTTGTGAAAAGTTGGTTACTGAATTGCTCTTGAGGAATTGATGATCGTAAGATTTCGTAACCACGGGGTATTTGCCTAATTGCATCAAACAAATTACATTCATTTTCATAGATGATGCATCATTGGTTGGCTAAAAGAGGCCTTGTTCCTGTAACTTTCAGCTCTTCTGAGGTTAGTTTGTTTGTAAATTGTAACGCACGCGACGACCTTCCTTTTTTTGAAAGATCTTATAAACCTACCATTAACACTCTGGTGCGAGGGCTCCTACTCTGAAGTGAATGAGCTAATTACAGGTGTCTAGGCATGCAGGGACCTAATACACTTCTTTTAAAATACAAATGTGCAAAAAATAAAGAGTGTTAAAAATTCCTGGAGAGGAATTCTTTACAACCTCGTCCCCAGGGCTTAATAAAAAGGTAGAAAAAGGTAAAGCGACCATATTTTACGTCAATAACTCGTGACAGTAATAATAACTGATAAACTTGAGGTCGACGGTGCGATCCTTTTACCCCCCTCTCTCCATTAATGCTCCGTTTTAAGGGTATTTAAAGCTAGTCAAAGCTACACAGAAAGAGGAGAAGTTGAAATACGTTTGTGTTGACAACGGGGATCGAACTCGGGACCTCGTGGACCGAAGGCTGCGCACTAACCAACTGCGCCACCCTTGCTCCTCCTTTTCCTCCTGAAGACGAGGTTGACATGTTTTAATCATTATCTCAAGGACAGGGTTACCGACGAAGCAAATTATAATCTAATCTTAGCTCCACAATTACAAAATGGGCCCGTTGTCAGTTACGGTTTATGAGGTCGTTCATGTGGCATGTCAAAATGTAACCATTCTATCGTATAAGATGTGATACATTTGGGTTTTATGTTGTCGTATGACATCTTTGAAAGCTGGCTTTGTGATCTGTTTAAATTGATATGAAATGATATTATCACTGGCAAGTCTTAGCAGTGACAATGATAGCCACACAGTGAACATGGCCAAACTTACCGCGTGGAGACTGGGCACTAGTCAGTATTTTGTACATGTAAAGCTATTTTGATTAGTGTAACAACAACTAAACATTACCAGATTAAAAACTTAAAAATTTGAAACAAATGTTTCTTAGCCACAGGGAACCCAATCTGCTATAATAGGTGAAAGTTAACCCCCCTTTATCTGTAATTAGGACCATTTGTAACGGGCACCCCCCTCCAGTATTAATCGGCAGGTGCTAAGGAAACTGTGCCAAATTTGACACTTTTGTCACGTCTGTAACGATCCGGCCCATATTTTGCACTAAGAGACCTGACTGTAATGATCGTCGCTATGTGCATGCTAACCACTTGATTCCTGATGATGCCAGAGGCATGAGTGCCCATAAGGAAATCGTTACACCAGGAATGGTAGAGTATAACCCACCCTTAGATTTTCAGAGGGAACCTGTCGTTCCCGAAACAAGGTTACGAATTCAGTCTGAAGTAGACAATGAGATTTCTCGTAAGTCTAGTGTTATTGCTATACCTGTTGTTGATGATGATAGTAACGTAGAGAGCCGTGACAACTGTGGACTTCGCAGTCCAGACCAAGTGGTTACTAAAACCTGTCATGCCTAGTCACTCTGAGTCCAGACCATGCCAAGTGGTTTACTCGTTCAGGACGGGTGATCAAGCGTCCAGACAGATTAGATTTATAGTTTTTCCTTGTAAGTTGTGTTGATTGTTACGAAAAATGTATAGGAAGGAAGAAATGTGGTATTTTTGTAGTATTGGTCACGTGATGTAAGATGATGTAAGAAGGTGAAATAAACAGTTGCCAGATATGTTCTTGGTATACGCACGTATGTTTATTTGTTCCTCATTGTTCGCTTCTAAAATCCTTCAGAATACAAAATACGAGTCAATGAAATTTGGGTAAAATTTCGCTTTACCGGATGTGGATTTTCAGCTCCGAACGTGGCAAAACTGTTTTTCTCGAATTTTGACAAAAGAACACGTTATTTGAGAAAACTAACAACAGCACGTTTCATTACTCCTTAAGGGTTATCGATGAACCAAAAATGAGCGAAGTTCGAATTTTGAACTTGTGCCACAAAAAGTCGATTTTGGTCGATATTTACAGTCAGTCGCTCTTAAAAGGCTGTTTAAGAATGAATAAGCTGTCTAATTCTTAAATTGCTATATAAGAGCTCTCTTCAGTTGTTTATTTTAATACTTATACTACTACAGGAGAAATTTTTGCAATTAGATTGCCTTAGAGCCCTGGTATTTCAGCTTAATTTGAAATACGTACATATAAAATTGCAAACCTTTTGCGGGTAGAAGTATAAACAAATAATAACATGATTTGTACACGATATTTGGCGTAAATACCACTGGTGATATTTCAAAATTGTCTCAAATTTCACTCACCTAAACGGCTCGTGAAATCACGTATAACAATATTGAAATATCATTCGTGGTATTTATGCCAAATATCACTGCAAATCATGCTATTACCTATACTAATTCTTAATATTATACCCAGGCTCATCCAGTAGCTGTCCTGGCCTGGGAGAGCCAATCAAGCACTTCAGATTGTTAAAATACCAAGGCTAACTGAATACCAGCATTTGAAATAAAACTGTACACATACCTTTGCGTGGTAACAAGCAGATGAAAAACTGAAAAACGACTTGTAATAAGCATATATAAAACAAAAACTTGAGACAAAACCAACTGCATGCATTGAAGACGAAACCACTTCCACTACAATAAGGAATCACTTACGATCATCGATGCCAATAAAAAAAATTGCGATAATTCTGTCTTCACCATGTTAAACCTCAAGTAACGGTATACATCTCAAAACATGTAGAGTGATACGGGAACTTATTGGTCACATGATGGTAGCAATTTACGATCATCGAAACTTGCGATAATTCTTGTCTTCACCATGTGAAACCTCAAGTAACGGTATACATCTCAAAACATGTAGAGTGATACGGGAACTTATTGGTCACATGATGGTAGCAATTTACGATCATCGAAACTTGCGATAATTCCTGTCTTCACCATGTTAAACTTCAAGTAACGGTATACATCTCAAAACATGTAGAGTGATACGGGAACTTATTGGTCACATGATGGTAGCAATTTACGATCATCGAAACTTGCGATAATTCCTGTCTTCACCATGTTAAACCTCAAGTAACGGTATACATCTCAAAACATGTAGAGTGATACGGGAACTTATTGGTCACATGATGGTAGCAATTTAGGATCATCGAAACTTGCGATAATTCCTGTCTTCACCATGTTAAACCTCAAGTAACGGTATACATCTCAAAACATGTAGAGTGATACGGGAACTTATTGGTCGCATGATGGTAGCAATTTACGATCATCGATGCTCAAAAAAAAAGAAAAACTTGCGATAATTCTGTCTTCACCATGTTAAACCTCAAGTAACGGTATACATCTCCAAACATGTAGAGTGATACGGGAACTTATTGGTCGCATGATGGTAGCAATTTACGATCATCGATGCTCAAAAAAAAAGAAAAACGTGCGATAATTCTGTCTTCACCATGTTAAACCTCAAGTAACGGTATACATCTCCAAACATGTAGAGTGATACGGGAACTTATTGGTCACATGATGGTAGCAATTTGCGATCGTCGATGCCAAACAAAACAAAAAAGCCAGCGACAATTCTGTCTTCACCATGTTAAACCTCAAGTAACGGTATACATCTCAAAACATGTAGAGTGATACGGGAACTTATTGGTCACATGATGGTTGCAATTTACGGTCATCGATGCTAAAAAAAAGGAAAAACTTGGATAATTCTGTCTTCACCATGTGAAACCTCAAGTAACGGTATACATCTCAAAACATGTAGAGTGATACGGGAACTTATTGGTCACATGACGGTAGCAATTTACGATCATTGATGCTAAAAAAAAAAAAGCTAGCGATAATTCTGTCTTCACCATGTTAAACCTCAAGTAACGGTATACATCTCAAAACATGTAGAGTGATACGGGAACTTATTGGTCACATGATGGTTGCAATTTACGGTCATCGATGCTAAAAAAAAGGAAAAACTTGGATAATTCTGTCTTCACCATGTGAAACCTCAAGTAACGGTATACATCTCAAAACATGTAGAGTGATACGGGAACTTATTGGTCACATGATGGTTGCAATTTACGGTCATCGATGCTAAAAAAAAGGAAAAACTTGGATAACTCTGTCTTCACCATGTGAAACCTCAAGTAACGGTATACATCTCAAAACATGTAGAGCGATACGGGAACTTTATTGGTCACATGATGGTTGCAATTTACGGTCATCGATGCTAAAAAAAAGGAAAAACTTGGATAATTCTGTCTTCACCATGTGAAACCTCAAGTAACGGTATACATCTCAAAACATGTAGAGTGATACGGGAACTTATTGGTCACATGATGGTAGCAATTTACGATCATTGATGGTAAACAAAAAAAAAGCTAGCGATAATTCTGTCTTCACCATGTGAAACCTCAAGTACCGGTATACATCTCAAAGCATGTAGAGTGATACGGGAACTATCATTGATGCTAAAGAAAAGGATAAACTTGGATAATTCGGTCTTCACCATATGAAACCTCAAATAAACGGTATACATCTCAAAACATGTAGAGCGATACGGGAACTTATTGGTCACATGATGATAGCAATTTATGATCATCGAAACTTGCGATAATTCGTGTCTTCACCATGTTAAACCTCAAGTAACGGTATACATCTCAAAACATGTAGAGTGATACGGGAACTTATTGGCCACATGATGTTAGCAATTTACCGTGATCATCGATGCTCAAAAAAATAAAAAACCTTGCGATAATTTTGTCTACACCATGTTAAACCTCAAGTAACGGTATACATCTCAAAACACGTAGAGTGATACGGGAACTTATTGGTCACATGGTGGTAGCAATTTACTATCGTTGATGCCAATGAAAAGAACACGCGGTCTAATACTACATGTGGCTACTGCTATTGAAAGAAGCATATCACGTGATTACACAGGAATCCGAATTAGGAAACAACAATTTGAATAGTTTGCGCTAACTAATGCCATAAAACATAGGACAACTTTGATGCTTCATAATGAGAAAGAGAAAGCAACATTTTCTAATTGTGTTAATATTAATTTTTTTTTAATAGCAGCTTACCTTGCTTATCATAAGGGTCCGCGCAGCTTTATACCTGTGGTTGGAAGAAAAGGAAAAGAAAGGAGTCTGAGAACATGTCTGAACGGCCTTTAAGAAAAGTAAAGGCGAATGCGATTCAGGGAAGCAACGTCGAATTAGCCAAAACTGAAAGATATTTTAAGTTTTATTTTCACTGACCGGATTTATAAAGGTTTCGGAAACTTAAAGCGCTAAAATAGACATGATGCCGTTTTGCCCTTAGAGAACACTAGTGATAAGGAGGGTGGGGGAAGAGGGCGCGGGAGTTCCAAGAGGGCGAAATGCGGGAAAGAAATTAAAATTGCGATCTTTTGTCATGACTAATTAATTCATTAATTATTCCATTAATTAATTAAGGGCGGGAGTCGGGATATGAAGGTACGAAAGGCGGGAGAGAAGGGTACGGAAAGCGGCAGGTTCTGAACCCCCTGGGCTAGGTTTTAGGGCTAGGGTTAGGGTTAGTGATTTAGAGGATTTTAGATTGTGGGTTGAAGGAAAAGTCAGCAGAAAAGTTTAAAGATCTCTAAGAAAATGGTGCGGGTTTGAAAAACCAAATCACTATCATTTTGTTTAAGATATTACCCACTATAGCTAATCGTTCTTAGAAGGCAAAATCATATAATTTTCATTTTCATAAAAACTGTGTCACATGACCTCAGTGCAAATGGCCTATTGCTCTCTAGGAAAAAGATTATGTCATCTTTGTCATTTCTGGACGTTATCTGTAACAAAAAACAAATGGAATGTTAATACAAGGGCAATATATAAAAAAAAAGAACACGTGGAGCCAGACTTCTCTTAACAAACTTTCATACTGGAAGTCTGTTAGAGGTCGCAACTAATTGTCTGAGGTTAATTTCACAAGAGTGTGCAATTGAGATAAATGCATGGTAAATTAAGTGAAAGAAACGTGGTTTCACATCAGCCAATTTACGTAACGTTGTTCGATGATGTTTACACGCTTTTCTACTGCGAAATAAACCTTTGCATTCGGTTTTGCAAGTCAAGATTATTCCGAGTTTGACTGACACCTGAATAGTAGTTTCATACTTTTGCAGGTAAGGTGTAGACCCATATAAACCAGGAATATGTAAAGGAAACTCAGTGAAAAGTTTTTGCATCTTTGAGACGATATTCTCTCATGGTGCGTCAACTGATTAGGGTTTGTGACGAAAAAATAATTTACTACTAAAGGTTAAAGCCTGTCCTCTTTCATCGTTCTTCATGTTACCTTGAGTTCTAACAAATAGGCCATAAACGTTAAAATAGGATTTAACGAGAGCGAGAGATTTTGTTTCTCAGTCGGTGTATAAAAAGGTAAAACTATCAAATGGGAAGTGTATAAAATAAGCTTAGCCCCGGTTTAGACGCCGAACGTTTCATGATCCGAACCTAAGACATTGAATTAAATACATGAATCACTTAATAAAGCCTGAGCCGTTCTTTTCGCCTAACCCGGCCGGGAATTTCGCCTTTGGAGCGACTTTGGAACAGCTTTGATTCAGAAGCCGAACTTTTCATGTACCGAACCAAATGCATAAATTATAATAACGTATTTTGTAAGCAGTTTGGCTGAAATGAGCATTTTTCGCATTCTGAACATTTGTTGTAAAATTTCTTGCTTGCCTTCCTCTCCTAGGATTTTGGAACATCTAAAAAATGGTATAATTGCCCATTTTTAACGGATTTTTACCGTTATAAGGTCAGCTGGAATTTTCGGGAGCCTTTTTTCTGGCAGAAATTTTCGAAAAGGTAAGTTTTGAGCCCTATGATTTTCGGATCACTAGACTTTCAGCTAGGAAATCCGAACAGATGAAAAATTTTTAGGGGATAAAAATATGCCTATATCTACCGTTTAAATACTAAAATACGTTTAACAATGCTATGTTTAAGTGGTTTGAACTATTTCTCGTTGGGTGCCCCTGATTTTCGTTTGACACACTCGTTGTTGTCAGTAAGTTTTCTTTAGTCAAAACTGTACCGTCAAAAAGAGAAATTAGTATTAAAAATCACAACAGTATTACTGCGTAGCAAATCGGCTGTGTTTTATCAGCCACAGGACTGAAGTAAAAGTAACGAAATGAAGATGACAAATAAACGTGGTACTGTTAAGCTTTTTACTTTTTCTTTTGAAATAGATGCTCCCAACATTATAAGCTGTGCTCCTAAAATTTTCAGCTGTGCGCCTAAAAATTTACATCTTGTAGCACAAGTGCTCCCAAACTCAAATTAAAACTTTGAGCCCTGCCACAAAGCAAAGTTAAAAAAGAGACTAAATCTTATTTATTTATTTATTTTTTACTTTGAATATGTTTATTAACTTAGTTTTGTCGGTTTTAAAAGCTTTATAACCAAATCATAATTTTGGGGTTAAAATACATGAAAATAGCACAAAATCATTTTAAAAACCATGTTCATTAAAAGTAGAGCCGGCAAACGTGAACATTTTGTAATTCAAAAATCGGACCCAGCCAGGTTGTTTGCAAGAAATTCTTCTTTCAGCTTATTAAAGTAAAGCTTACATGTTTTTGCATTTAGCGTCCTATGAATTTGTCTGAATCGCCTCTTAGAGGCTTGCTGTAGTTGAGTATTTTGTAGCATACTCGTAAACAAGTAATGTAAGGCATAAGTCCTTGGATGGATGAGACGTCAAAAAGAAAAAATAGTTTTCTGGACCTAAACGCATGTTCACAGACTGCCTTTAAAGGTTTATATTGAGTTGTTTACAACTTTGCATTGACATCTCTGCAGCATGTTCATTTTTTTGAAAGTGAAATCTAAATCTGATTTTGGTATTTGAGTTAAGGATATTTTATTTTGTCTCCAAAAGGGATTGTAATATAAGTATGATTGTCTTTCAAACAACAGTCAAACTATGCAGCCAAATTGAGATCATCTCCAGTTCGCAAAAAGCTGCGCAAAAGTAAGCTTCCCAGTACAAAAAAATATGACCGAAGCTGCGAAAAACAAATTATGCTCTAGTTATAAAACTAGGTTTGACTTTTTTAGCGTTGTTTTCTATGTTTTTGAAGTTTTCTGTGGCCTTCTTAACAGCAGAAGAAGACCAGAAGACGGACAAACAGAAACAATATATCTGAAGTAAACGAGTTGACAACCACTTATGCCTGAGAGTTTGTTTATGCTCAGCAGCAAGATAAACTCAGTAAACTGAATACCAAAACGATAATTCACGGAATTTGTTCGATATTCAGGTTTTCTCAATAATAAATTTGTACTTACAGTCTCTCGCAGAATCCATTTCAGGGGCACCGTTCACCAACATCTCAACAAGGCATCGCAGAAAAAAAAAAGACAAATGCGAAAAGACATGACGACATCTTGACGCCACAACTGCCACGCTACAACAAAATGACGTGATCCGAAAACACTTCGTAGGAAATTCGGCCGATTTCGCCTTGTATCTATGCGTGCTCGGCGTATCTTCGGATGAGGCAGATGGCGTTACTGCAAGGACTATCTGCAAGGAGTAAAACAGTTTTGCGAGATTCGCATAGCCCGACAAGAAGGGCACTGAAAATCTAAGCAAAATTTATCTGAGAAGGCAGTCCAAATTCACCAAATCAGAACGTCTTTGTTTAACGTCGTACTCTCGTACTGACTTGAACGACCTGGTAAGCTTAATTCTCACAGTCCAGGGACAGTGTTTAAATGCTGTTGACCGACCATTCCGACGCGAAAAAACTTAGGCCATCCTCCTTTTTTTTCGTTTAGCGTCGAATGCGTTTTCTGATATTGGGTCGGTCGGTCGGATTGAAATAAAAGAAAGCTAAAAAAAGAGTCATAAGAATTATTTCAAGTGAAAAATGGTTCAACTACCAGAACTACGTCGTTACGTTTTTTTTTTTGAAAATGCCAAAAATTTGGGTCCGTCGGACGACACTAAACGGACAGAACGGAGAAAAGAAGAGGATGGCCTTAACGCTTATGAATAAGCTGGATACGTTTATAGTAGTCTAGTTTGTTGTCTCACTGTTTAAAACGCTTTTCCGCGATCAAATTAAAAACTGGCCCAAAAATTTTATCGGTTTGAAATATGTATAGGTAATAGCATGATTCGTAGTGGTATTTGGCATAAATACAGTGTAAATACCACGAGTGATATTTCAAAATTGTTATACGTAATTTCACGAGCCGGTAGGCGAGTGAAATTTGAAACAATTAGGACAGATTGATTTTTCTAGCTGCGAAATAATTTTTGCGATTTTCAGAAAGCTGAGAAAGTACCCAGTACCCAGTACCCAGAAGTGATAATATTTTCGTTTTTCTTGAGTACGTGCAATAGAAATACATATTTTCAAACAATAAACATAAACCAGTATTTCGTTGTTTCTGAACGAAAAATGCAAGTTGCGATTGAACAGACTCGATTTCCTAGTACTGTATTTTTGCGTAGCGAATTTAAGTTAGAGAATATTTACTCTGGAGTAAATTTTTGCGGGAAAAATGTTTGCGGTAATTTTTATTTGCGCGAACTTATTTTTGCGGATCGCTGGAAAAACCGCAAAAATCGCAAAAATTAGAAGCCACAAAAAATTTGTGCCACACGGTAAGGGCACTCGGTTCATTCGGAGATTTCAGAAATCGAGAGAGGTGTCTGCATGTAAACAGTGTAAAATGAGGACCGGATGCGTGCGTATGGTGATGCGGATGGCAGATGTGAAAATGCGGATGGAAAAAAAAAATGGTAAAGTCGTCGAAGCCCGAGGCTTGTCACAGGGGCGGATCCAGGATTTTTCTTAGGAGGGGGTGCACCACTAACTGACCGATGACGTAGAAAATTTTAAGAGCGAATACGAATAAGAGGGCTTTTGACTAGGAAATAACATAATGTGAACTGCTGAGAATACATATCAAACAATAGAGCAGATTTTGAATGTCTGTCAAGCGACTGCACAGTGTTAATTAGAAAGCGGCCGCAGGTCATCCCGGGGGGGGGGGGTGCGCACCCCCTGCACCCTCCCCCTGGATCCACCCCTGTGTCAGACTTGTGGAATTATTATCAAAATAACAGTAATAATAACAATAATTTAATAATAATAATAATAATAATAATAATAATAACATGAAAATATGAAATATATCTGAAATTTTAAAATACCCTGCGAGCAGCGTTCTATTTTTTATGGCATACCGTCTTATAAATATACTACGCCGTTTAAACTTTTAAACACTGATTTAAACAGTGCTCACAGTTTAAATAAATTATTTTCATTATGGAGTCCGCTGCTTCACAACCGATTTTAGTCTGTACCCATGGGTGGCCTTTAGTCTGACAGGTCACCGAGAGGACAGTGAGTTTTTGTGAGCTCAAGAGGTGCGTGGGATAATTGTCAGAATTTTACACGTGGAGGCTCCGCCCAGACGTCCAAGCCCTTTCCCTTACATATACCATTTGACAGTAAAAGGTCACCTTCCATATAAAAAATAACACCCCCGGCTTTTACATAATTATCTTATATCTATTTAGCCTGCTTATCCTTCTCAAATGCTTCTCAGTTTTACCGAATTATTCAGCTTAATGAAAAATATTGCAGTTTTCCCAAGTGTAGACTGCGAGCCGTCCCTTTTTGGTCAGTCGAGTTGATGCTCAGCTCGTCATTTTTTTTCGTCCGCTCACTATGTTTTGCCCTCGCGCGACCAGTTGAGGGACTACTCGCCACTGCTCGCAGTCTTTCGGAACTGTCGGAAGTGTTCCCAGGAAATTTCTCATATTTCTCTGATTTCGATTCCATTTCTGTCATTTCAATCTTTTTCGAAAATTTTAGTCATAGTTTAAGGCTCTGACAAAGATTTATATTCTGATAAGGGAGGTTTTAGAAAAAACAAACAACAACGGCGTCATATTGTATTTTTTCTTTTAAAGCGTATGCAACGTTCTCTAGCAACTCTTTATAAGAAATAACTAAGCTGACTAAATTAAGAACTACATAAAGTTGACCGCGGTGGAACAGATCATGCGCTATTGACGCGGTAAAGACTGGATCCGATGCTGGTACTTCATCCGATTAAGATATATCCTGATTCAATCGTCCACACGATTTCGCAGTCTTCGCGTATTCAAAAAAATCCACTCTGAAGTGCGGATTTAAAAAGTTGCGAATTCGTATGCCAAATTCACATGAATTCATGGGATACGTGGACAGAAGGCGAATCTGAAAAGAAAAAGTTGCGGATTCAACAAGTATCCGGATACGTGTGGACCCGGCCTAAACTGCAATAGGAAATTCAGTCTATTGCCATGATAATATGGGTATTAATAATTTACCAACGGAACACAACTGAATTCTGTTCAAAATAATTATGCCGTCTATCAGGTCTATGTCAGAGTTTTACAGAAAGTCGAACCATAGTTGAAAGTCACTGAAAAGTAGCCCCTTGAAGGTGAAATCCATGTTTTAAGACACTTAGAAAAATGCTTTCAACGAAGTAACATTCACCTTACATCTAACTGATCTAAGTGATCTGAATGCTTTATTTATCTAAGTTATGGAAGATATGGTCGACGGTAATGTCGGCTTGTTTGTCTCTGTTCAGTAGCCTGTGATTTGTTCCCCTAATACTTTCGAATAAAAAGGCTACTCCCCTGCAATCTTCGGATGCGCGTTAAGTTTGCCTAAAATTTTCGGAATCTTTTCATAGACGCAAGCTTTTACAAAAAAGGTCTCCTAAAAATTTCTAACAACAGCAATGCTAGCACGAGTCCTTCATTTTTCGAACAGACCTAAAAAGGTAGCTAAAACTTTCGGATGAGCCAAAAAGGCCGCCTAGGATTTTCGAGACGAGCAAAGTTCCCCTAAGAAATCCGAACAGATAAATAGTTTTTAGGGCAGCTCCAAATTAATGAAACAGGCTTCTAAAGCATAGAAAAATCCATTTAAGGCACCTCTGAGGTATTTGGAAAAATTTGGTCGTTGGGTGCCCCTGGTCTATGTAAACTGGTTTTGTTTGCGGCAGTTAATTATGAGGTAGTTGCCTTTAGTTTTGTTTTCAGTGTTGCAATTTTTAAGATTTTGCTAGCTTTGTGATAAACAGTTTATAGACTTTTATAGACCTAGAGACTTAGAGATTCAATGTATTTCCCCGCATGGTTAGTTCCTGAGTTTTTGT